>JAOUQT010260278.1:0-17122 GCA_025769995.1 Xyliphius kryptos | reverse complement strand
TATATAAAATAATACAATACAATATAGCACCTGATGGTTGTTTGGTAGACCTCGTAACCCCAAGGTGCTACCCTTTGCTTCAGGCCTCTTACAGTGAGCTTTAGAGAACTTTTTACTTCTCTTACCATCCTTCTCACTGTGTGTGGTGGCAAGATGCACTTGCCTTTTCTTCCAGGCTTGTTTGTCACAGTTACAGGTTATTTTTTTTGGAGCCATTACCTGATTTATGAAGGATTTATACCCCAGGGTAATACAAAGTAATGAATTACTAGTTAAAGCTTTCTAGATACTTTGATCCACCTTAACAACACTTAACTACAGTAGAAATTACATAAATGGTTCAAATACATTTCCAAGAAACTCTTAAGGGTACCAATAATTGTGGAACAGGTCGTTTTGTGAGAAGTAATTATTCCTTAGGTGGGAATTTTGTTTTTTACTTGAGTTGAAGGTTGCTTTTTTTTTAGAGTAAGATTATGCATCTGCAGTTAAATTATTTATTTTAAGGCTTTTAAGACATTTTAACTAGGGGTGGCAATAATTATGGAGGGCACTGTAGCTTGGCTGCAGTTGTATAAGGGCTGGCCTTTGACTGTTAAAGCAACTAAGGGACCTCTCGAACAGTTGTCTTAAGTGGGCTGCCTGACCTGCACTTGTCATGAACATCACTAGTTTTTAAAATCTTTTTCTTATACTCTCTACTTGACTTTTGGACACATTAAAGATGTATGCCACCTCAGCAGCAGACTTGGTCTTCAAGGACTTAATGATCAACACTTTGGTTGGTGGTTGAATCTGACATGTCCGAGGTCAGGTTGCACTTCACATGAAAATCTGATATTGTGAGTTCTTTTTATTCACACTTGGAAATGTGTTAATTTCATTATTTCGTCCATTATTTCCGTCACACTAATCTTAGATTTAAAATTTTTTTTTAAGACTTTTGTCTTTGCAAAAATGGATGTTATGGGCACATAATGAGAACGCCCTCGACAATAAAGCGAACCATATATTGAAAAATGTATTACAAATAAAGTTAAATACAATTTTAAGTTACTATATTCTTATGTGACAAGACTTGTCATGGACTGTATAGTTAATTTAAATGCCAATAAGAAGCTGAATGTTAAATTATGTTTTTTTACATTCATGTTATTGTTCTATTAAGTCTATTGCAATCTTCTGAGACATTTGACTTTGCTAAATTTTGTAATAATCTTTTTAATACTATTTTACTAATTGTATAGTCTCAGTACCTTTGCACAAGCGGATACCACATGGTCATTTTTTTTAAATGCTTAATATGGTTTTGAAATCTGTAAGTCAGTAAAAGTAACACTACAATTGTTAACATTTCAGAAATAATCTTTAACTTAATCTTACATATATAATATATTAAATCATTGGTTATTAGGTTGGATAATTTGGCTTGTAGTTTACCTTTGTTTCGGCTTTTAATGCAGGTGGTCTTGGATGTAGGCTGTGGCTCTGGGATCCTCTCTTTTTTTGCTGCTCAAGCTGGTGCACGCAAAGTGTATGCTGTTGAAGCAAGCACTATGGCTCAACATGCAGAGGTATATTTTTATGCAAACCTTTTGTGTTATATAATTCTAGAAAAATAATTTATGCCAACCTTTTTTCACCTTTATGGAAGGAATAAAGTCTGTAAAAGAATAAATAAGCACTGCTGTGATTACAATATGTTCTGTTGCCATGCAGCTGTTTCACATAGATTTTTAATTAAGTCACTGTTATAAAAGCGAATTTCATCGTTACACATTTAAAATTCTGATAGATGTCTAGTTAGTACGGCAAATAGTACGGCATGCATTTAGCTTTGGTTCATCGGTCATCATTACGGTGAGAACACCACTCATCCAATCAGATTGCGCCATTGTAACTAAGTATTGGATACTATAACACTTAAAGTTGACTGCTTAAGACATTTAAATTTTTCTCCTTGTATATGATCTAAGGTTGCTTTTCATGTAAAGGTTCCAGGCTGATGGCAATCATATCTCTAGCAGTTAGTGGTCAGGTATACAAAGACATTTTGGACATGTCATTCCATTAGTTAAAATTAGTTTTGGTTTTTATTTTCCATCTTTGTTTTCCATTCGTTTACAAGAGACAGAATAGGAAACCAAAATGCAATTTAATGAAATGATGATATTTTAAGTGGTTTGTGTGTTTTTAGGTTTTGGTGAACAGTAACAGGCTGACTGAGCATGTGGTGGTTATCCCTGGAAAGGTAGAGGAGGTCACCCTACCTGAACAGGTGGATATAATCATCTCCGAGCCCATGGGCTATATGCTGTTTAATGAGCGGATGCTGGAGAGCTATTTGCATGCCAAGAAGTTCCTCAAGCCTAATGGTTAGTAAGAAAATGACACCTTTTAATTAATGCTCCAGATATACTTGTCTGTCAACTGTTTAGTCTGCTTGTATTTGTAGGTAAAATGTTCCCCACCATTGGTGATGTCCACCTTGCTCCTTTCACGGATGAGCAGCTTTACATGGAGCAATTTACAAAGGCAAATTTTTGGTGAGCATTGAAATTTAGTTTGAGTTGAGTTCATGCATGAAAAGCTGGGTATATATACAGTAGGTTGCACTATGTGCAGTAATCTCAAAAATTGAGGAGAAAATGCAGCACAAAAAAAACAGTTGGACTATGAACCTAAATGATACTTACTTTCAAACTCAGGCAGATTTTTGTTAGCTGCTTAAAATGGCCTGGGACAAAGCATAATGGATTTTTAAATAAAATATGGTAATTCTGTCTGACAAAGGAGGTTGTAAGTGACATATGGAGAATAATAACTGAGCCTTTCTGTATCTCAAAACTGAGACTTTGAATACCAGTTAATTACTGCCCTAAATAGCATGTGGAATAGAGAGCTATTTCTTTTATGATATTGAAACACACCGGAAATAAACTAATTTAAATAATAATTAGCAGTTCATGTTTGGAAAGCACACTGTATACTGTGGTATCAATTAAAGCTTCCTTGTTCCTCCAGCATAATGGTATATTTTTTAGGCAGAAATACCCAATAGTTTTGGGGGGAAATTGTTAATTTACTTAATCCTAATATTTGGTGCAGTTAGTCACTATGGGAGCAGGGTGTCATGCTGTTTGTAACGCAGCCAAGATATGCAAGCCTATAAATGTTCATTTGTTTGACTGACTATATTATACTACAAGTATAAACCTCAGGAAAAGGTAGGCCTTTTGTGTACAGTATGTAATAGGCACTGTGTAGAACAGGAGTGTCCAATACATCAATCGCACAGTGTTCTTTCTGTTAGATGGAACAAGTGTAAGAGTATTTTATGTTGCATTTAGCAATTAATGTACAGATTCTTTTACTTCAATTTAAAGACATAGTGTTTATGGAAAATGTTCTTATATTTATCAGAAAATATGTCACACATATGACAGTATTTTTGGATCAGTCTACATATGTGAATCAGGATTTTCTCCACATGATAGTTCAGATATTGGTCTCTCCTCACTGATGATCATTTTTAAGCCTGCTTGACAAGTGACATTAGCAGCTACTATCAGATTCCTCACACCTGTCTGAGAGCATTCAGTTCAAATCATCAGAATAATACTGTGTTTTAGTCTATTGCCCTGTATTGTAATAATGTCAACATGAGGTGTGTAAAAAGGGTGAAACATTAAAGCTTTAAAAAAAAAAAAAGATGAATCTGGGTAGATCACAAGGATCTGTTCCCTGTGAAAAGTAGATCTTGACCCAGAAAAGTATGGACACCCCTGGTGTAGAGCATACAGACACACATGAATCATTCTTTAAATTGCAGAGATTCAATTTTATTCCCCTACTCCCCAGATTTTCACTTGTGCACAACTCAAACAAACTGACAAAGAAGACTGAATAACTACATGTACAGTTAAAGCATGATTATACACAAGAGGACTGTAGGACACCAAGTTTTAGAAGACAGATAATGACTAAAAATAGAAGGAAAATATATTAAGTAAAAGTTTATGTGCCTTGCCTTCAAAGTATTTTAAGATTAAATGTAAACATTGACATCAATACAGTTTATGCTTCTGTCTGTCACTACAGGATAAACTATTCATGTTCAGCCATTGTAGTTTTTCTCTATTACATTGGTTGCTGTACTTCTGTAGCATTTATTTTTTTTTATAGGTATTTTTTAAAACATATTTTTTTAGACAAATATTTTCCAGTTTTGGGTGTCTTTTGTAATATCACCATATTTTATTATTATATACTCTAGATTTGTTAAAAACTACTGTAGTAGTTTATAGACATTTTGTTGAAGTTATTGCTTCTACAGTACGCATACATGCCAAAAATGACTAGTTAAAAACACTGGTTATATTAAGCACATTTAACTAATACAAAAACAAGTTTCAATTAAAAAAAACTGCCAAGTTTAGATATAAACAGATATAAAATATAACGATGCAGCTTAATCTTTTGGACTGGCTTTGATTCCTTTACACTAGGCTTAGTGGTATCACTAAGTTATTGACATTGCCTTAAGTAGGAATGTTAGTTTTATTTTGTATATGCATGTTGTATGTTTTAGGTACCAGCCATCTTTCCATGGTGTGGATCTTTCTGCATTAAGGGGAGCAGCTGTTGATGAGTATTTCAGACAGCCAATAGTAGTAAGTTACCAAATCCAGTTTGTGTTATGTTGTTTAATTTTATAAGATACCAAGATAAACCAATAAGGCTGTGTTCATTATGACTTAATTTTCTCTTTTTCTGCATGAGCTTTCACTCCTACAGCAAATCTTTTTTTGGCCAAATAAATGTTAGTCTTCATCGAAACTATATATTACTCTTACCTTAACTAAAAGTCCCACCAGATTTAGTAAGTAGCGTTTGGTAAAAGAAATTTGGCTCAGGTTAAACATTTTTAACTCTCATTGATTTTTGCGCCATTTGCAGACACTCTTTATGCCATTTTGCCCCTAATGGTCACTTAACATTGATTTAGTTCATGTAAGGAAATTATAGAATGGGTATAAATACAGTGTAGCAAATCAGTGGAATATCTTTTCTCAAACACAGCTTACATTTATTTAAAGAAAGATACCCCTGTGCTAATAAAGGCTACACAACTACTTGCACTACATTTATGCACAGAATTAAATTTATGTCTCTAGCCTCTACTGTTACTTAAATTACATAAAAAAGTTTTTCCGGTCATATTCAAACTACAAATCATGGTCTTTCCTGGATTCCTGGTCACCACAGTTATCTGGTCCCTGCAAATGACAGGCAGATCCGATAGCAAAGTAAACAACAGGACAGGACACAACACACAGGCAGTTTTCCAATTTGTAAAAATAAACCTATTCAACCAAATGATTAAAATAAATTGATGCTCTTTATAAGATGTGGACACAAGACATTCATTTTTAATAAAAATGTAAATTAGACCCACTCTTGTGGAATGTGCATGAACCCCATAACGATGCTGAACCAGCCTGTAGGAAAACAAATCAACATTACACATCAGTAAGGGACGTATTTAGCTGCACCAAAGCCATAATACTCATCAAACTCCTAATTCTTATAAAGCTGTATTTACAAAAGTGAACCGAGACTTAAACTTAAAAATTAACTGCAATTAATGGACTTTTCATATGTTAGAGTTTAACAAACCATTAAAAAGAAAACATAACAATTGGAAACATAGTTCATAACTAACATAAACTATTTCATGTATTTCTTTTTGGGCTGTACAGTAAACCAGTAAAATTGAATGTTAAAAGACAATAGAATGTCTGTTTATGTATGTATAAAGTAAATTATTGATCCTGAATAACATGAATAAATTGCTGCCATTGGTCTCACTCACACACGTCTGCTTTAAGACATACAAATTTTGTATCTGCTTTGCATTTTTTAGGACACCTTTGACATCAGAATCCTTATGGCCAAATCTGTCAAATATACAGTCAACTTTTTAGAAGCTAAAGAAGAAGACCTTTATAAGTAAGCTTATTCCAACCATTGACCTGCAACTATGAACAGTTCTTTAGCAATTATAGAACTGAAAATAATGTGTGTGTATATATATACGTTTTTTTTTTTTAGGATAGAGATTCCCTTCAAATTCCACATGATGCACTCGGGGCTAGTGCATGGGCTGGCTTTCTGGTTTGATGTAGCGTTTATAGGATCTGTGTAAGTTTCTAAAATACTAAGCTTTTATCACACACACACACACACACACAACAATTTGAGAAAATGTGCTCGCTTGATATCTTGCTGCACACAAAGGTTGGGTGACTATGTGCAGCAAGATATCAAGCGAGCATGTTTTCTCAAATTGTTGTGTGTATATATAAGTATAAATTCATGATACAATAAAAAAATTAAGCTGGTAAAAAGACTTTACACAAGGATTTGTCATTGAATTTTTATGTTTAAAATAGCCCTTTGGGGTTCCACTGTCCAGTAATGTTGGAAATGCATGTGGAGTGATGCAACTTGCAATTTTTTTTGTGTGTGCATTTGTAATAGCTTGTTGTTAATTTTGTAAATATTGATACAATATTAAAAACCACATAGATTTTAATTTTGTGTTTAGTTATTGTGTGGATCTGCAGGAATATAACAAAGTAAATTGGTGTTATGACTACAAATTCTTGGTCCTTTATGGCAATGTGAGAGAGTATCAAAGATAACGTGACATTTGCATTGCAATAAGTTAACAAAAAAGTAACTTCTGCTGTGATTAGTCTTACCAACCAAAATGAATAGAGCATGAAATGACATGCTGTTTGTGACACTGTTACCAAACCTCCAATGTTAAATGCAGCAGATGTTAATATGAAGTTCAAGTAATTTATTTATATAGCGCTTTTTACAGCAGTGTGTCGTCACAAAGCAGCTTTACAGAGTCCAAAGCCTAAACCCCCAAAGAGCAAGCCGAAGCAACAGTGGCAAGAAAAAACTCCTTGTAATTATGTTATTTTAGGAAGAAACCTTGGGAGGACCAACGCTCAGTGGGGGACTCATTCTCCTTGAGCGGCCAGGCAGCATCAGAGTAGAGTCCATATTAAACAATAATATAACTGAGTCCATCCTCCTGGACTGCAACACATCAACCATGTTGATGAACGGTGCTTGCCAATGACACATCTTTTTATAATGACCTTTATCCTTACCTATAACAATCCTGTTTTCGTTATACAGTCTACATATATTAACCTTGATTCTATAAATAGACCCCTTATACTGTGCTTCCCAGAAATCTAGATACCTTAATGCAAATATTTGTTAAAATTTTAACATTCACATAGGTTATATAAAGACGCTTTTATACCACATTCTTGTATGCAGGATGACCGTGTGGCTCTCCACAGCGCCTACTGAGCCACTGACACATTGGTATCAGGTGCGCTGTTTACTTCAGTCCCCGCTCTTTGCTAAGGCTGGAGACACAATGTCAGGCACAGCTCTTCTAATTGCTAATAAGAGGTTGGTATTGATACTTGATGCTTAGATGAAGAATGCTTTATTTCTACTTCTGAGACTGTAATCTTGATTACAAGTTTCATATTGTTCCCCTGTGTTTCAGACAAAGCTACGACATCAGTATTGTTGCTCAAGTAGATCAAACCGGCTCAAAGTCCAGCAACCTTTTGGATCTGAAAAATCCCTTTTTCAGGTGAGCAGATGTTGACCTAAGTCTTTGGACGAAGCGCATCTCTGTAATCGCTATACAATATGGTTTAAAGAACTAAAAATATTTAAATATGTATGTATGTATGTATGTCCGTCTGTCTTTGTTTCTCTCTCTCTGTGTCCGTCTTTCTCTGTCCGTCTTGCTGTGTCTCTCTCTTGTACGTGCGCTCTCTCTCTCTCTCTCTCTCTCTTTCTCTCTCTGTCTCTCTCTCTCTCTCTTTCTCTCTCTGTCTCTCTCTCTCTCTCTCTCTCTCTCTCTCTCTCTCTCTCTCTCTCTCTCTCTCTCTCTCTCTCTCTCTCTCTCTCTTTCTCTGTCTGTCTGTCTGTTAAAGCTGAAACATGGTGCATAAACAACCAGGGATGAACATGCATTAAATGAAAGGTCTTTAATGCAGTTTGTGTACATCAATGTATATTTTATACTGTTTGTAAAATGAGTGCCTTTGCATTGAATAAGAATATTACTCATTGAAACACTGCCGTATTGTTTTATATACCACTAAAGTTATGTAGTCTTATGTATGTACACATTATGCAGTCTTCTTTATGCCCATATTTGGTGCTCTAATGATTTTCATTGACGAAAACGAATAGGGTTTTCCAAAAAAAAGAAATTACCTTGTGATTCTGTGGAAAGTCAATATGTTAAAACCCAAAACAAAGTGCCGAAAATGGACATAACTAATATGGTACCAACTACAATATGATGACATAACTTTAATGGTCAATTGAAAATAAGAATTAAATTAAATCATGCAGAATTAGTCTAATTCAGACGTACAGCCAGACTCTGTTTTCAGTTAACAGGACCCTGGGAGCTGTTCTCAGATGTGGCACTAACATCCCCAGAAAGGCTTTGAACTATACCACAAGTGTAAAATATGTCTGGTATTGGCTGTGGAAAAAGCGACACTTGAGGCATATGAGGCAGTGAAACACCCGCTCTCATTCTCTGGCTTATGAAACTGGATGTATCCAAAATCTGTCATCACGTGAGGAGAAAAAAGGACAAGATTGTCACTGCTGATGCTGAACTCATTTTTTTCCCCCCCTAGATAATGAGCCAGTGTGAAGCTATTCAATACAGAAGTTTTCAACTGTTGCCAATTCACCAGTATTATTCACCTACACCATTTTAAATATTTTTGATGCAAAATATTTCCAGACGAACATTTTGCATTTTGTCATCATCATGACTTTTTTTTTTGTCTTAAGCATAATTATATGCATCTGTCTATTCAAAATTTGTAATTGTAAAATTAGGTAAATATCCATCCTCTCATCTCACCTGTTTTATTACCTGTTTTAAAAATGCAAATAAACTCAACACTCTATTTCATTCTTATGTTTTTGTTTTGAATTGCTGAAAATATTAACTGTAAAGATAAACTATAAGAAGCTGTGAACGTTAGCTGTGTATAGTATTTTCTGTAGTTGCAGTCAGGAAACTTTTTCCTCTTGTTATATGGCTGCAGTGTAAGATATTGTTTTACGATGACCAAAACTAGATCACAATCATAAGAGCTGCTGCTCACCTTTGTACTGACTTAGATTTAAAGACATTAACGTTTTCACAATTTCAATATGATTATTTGTTGTATACGAAATATACCTGCTGTCATGGAAGGAATATCGTTATTTGATTCATCCAGGTAGCTAACCTTATTGCCACAAATTGGTGAGCTTCAGCCTTTCCAAACATAATAGCCAAACTGCAAATTTCTTTTGTCCATGCAAATATGTTTTTATTTAATGCTTATGTTTGTAACATGTTTTGATAGTTCTTGGTATGATGGTACCGTAATGCTTTTTGCATAATCAGATATTTTTAGTCTAATAAGTTAGTTCTTTAAATTGATATTCAATTTATTACTGAAGACAATGGTACCTTGAAAAGTTTGTTCAGATTAGCTTTAAATTTAAAATATGTTGCTTTTCAAGATATTTTTTCTTAAAAGGATGTATAATAAACTGAGACTTTGTTCAGGGGAAATGTATATATTTAGGCTTTCAGACTTGAGACTTAATATTAAATAAGTATTTAATATAAACGCAGTAAGGCTAAAACAACTCATGATTTACTATCTTTTTTATTTTTTTAAAAAGTATACTGTAACATAAGATATCTTGTTCTGCTCAGTACGATTACTGATCACTTTTCACCTTTTTAGGATCCATGATCAAGATTAAGGGTGTTTTAAAAAAACGTATATTTCACTGGACGTGAGCTACATGTGACTAATGCTTAATCCTTTTGGTTACATCAGGCTCCTCTTTTTTAAGTTAAACAATGACAAACATGGAATTTAAGGATGCAACTTTAAGGGCTTAAAAAGACATTGAGGTCCAGATATTGTACATTTAGCGAAGGGTTTTTTATCATGTCTGATCTGTCATTATTGATCATCGACAGTCAGTCTTATCAGGAAATTTATGTAAGCTGCAGATAAGTCTATGCAAATGTACACTAATTTATTTTTTTTTGTGAGGCCATTAAGGTTGTAACACATATTTACGTGTGTATGTGGTTTTGTAGGTACACAGGCACCACTCCTAACCCTCCTCCAGGCTCACACTACTCCTCGCCCTCTGAGAATATGTGGAACTCTGGAGGAGCATATAGCATGAGTCAAGGCATGGCTGTGTCAGGTGAATTCATATTTTCCTTTACCATGGAGTACAGTTTAATTTTATTCTAATGAACTAAATTCAAAATTGAAATCACTTTTTTTGTGTGATCAGTCATCAAAGTTTGTACTTAAAAAGCCTAGAAACACTTATCAGTTGTCAATCATGTTCTGTCTCAGGTATGCCAGCAGCGTATGACCTTAGCACTGTCATTGGTGGCACTGGAGCTGCCGTGTCCCATAACAATCTCATCCCCATTGGTACAGATGCTCATACACGTATGGATATTTGCACCGCACGCACTCACCCCCCACCCCACTGCACGTACATGTACACACACTGTCTTCTTTTGCTCTTGCTTCCTCTCTATCATGGCCAATTAATTTAGCTAGTTCTGAGTTGTATTCAGGACTTTAAAAATCATAACTGGATACATTTTTATTTGTATTTATAGCATTGTTCTGAGTATTTACTGATACGTTTTAAAAATATTTTAAAATATAACCTTGGCCATCATTGATTGTTTTGTGTCTCTTTTAACAGTCAACACAGGAATAGTCAACCACACTCACTCCAGAATGGGCTCAATCATGAGCACAGGAATTGTCCAGGGTATGTCACCTCCTTTTTTTTTTTTTTTTTTTAATAACCTGTATTAAGAACCTCTCCACCTAATGGTTTTACTTACATTACCTGTGGTGCCTAGTATTGTTTATTAATTGACTACTACACAATTGTTTAAACAGCTATAGAGATATATGGATCTATAGATCAAACAAATAGCTTTGTGACTTTACAGTGCTGTGAAATAATTGGAGGCAGACTAGTGAGTTGCTGTGTTCATCTATATATATATATATATATTTGCTGTATCATTTGCTGATCCTCGTTTAGAGAAATGGAAACAGTAGGTCAGCTGTAGGGTCACCTCATTTCTTTGCAAATTAGTAGAAACTATTATCTATTAGTAGAAACTTTCCTTACCAGCAGCTTGTTTATATTGTAAATTAACTATAACCTGGGATTTCAAAATGCTGTGTTTCAATAACTGTGTGCTTTTACACTGTTCAGATTACTTTTACACTTGTAAAAAAAAAATAGGTTATTCGTTTTACTATTAATTATTAAAATTGATTGCCTAATTATTTTTTTTTTAATTATATTCTTTAAATGACCAATTCACTTCTTTTTCTCCTTTTTCTATGCTTATTTTTAGGAACCACGACTGGCCAACAAGGCCCAACAAGCAGCAGCACTCCCTACCCTGTAACCAACCAGTTTACCATGGGTGGCCCTGCCATCTCCATGGCTTCGCCCATGGCTATCCCAAGCAACACAATGCATTATGGGAGCTAAGGCCTACCTTGTCATCTTACCCCTCTTGCATGTTCAGACTGACCACAACCAAACCATAAAACTATATCCAGTGCTGCATTTTCCGGCCATCATATTTGTCTGTCTCCTCCTCCAAGTGGTGTTTCCAACATAAAAGTTCCAGTTGTCCAGTAACGGCATTTGCTTCATTTGGTAGAGGGTGAACCTTACCCCCTTTTCAGTGATGCAGTTATAGATTTGGCGCAGTCAATGGCTGAACTTGAACTTTGGGATAAGATTAAGTATCAGTTTGCAGGACAGTAAAGTGTTTATTTTTCTTTTGTTTTTGTAAGTAATTCAGGTGTACATTTGAACAAGAGACGCACACAGGTACCAGTGTTGGACTGTTGACCTGTAGGTCTTGTCTGTTGTTTTTCTGCTTTATAATCTCAGACTGCCCATCCTTCTAGATCTTTAACACTGAACCTGCAGCCACAGTGACCTGCGTTTTATCATCTGCAAGGTGATTGGATTTCATTCTGACTTGCAGAATAATGGCCATAGCCACTAGCAGAATGTCAAGGATAGAATCTCTTGTTTCTTCCTGACCGCGTAGGAGTTGGGCAGTTACTTAAAAATCTCTAGGTTTACCAAATAATTTTAAGCCAGCTTTTTAGGCAAAGCACAGTTTGAGGACTGCTGTTCCTTGTACCTGTATCTGCCCTCTGGCCACCCTGATTCTGGATTGGATTAATGAAGACATCAGTAAAAGGCAGAACAGCTCAGCCTCAGATTGGTCTGTGTGCGCACACCCATTGACTACAGCAGCAGTACAGTTGTTGGAATTTGCATCTCCCCAAATTCTAAGCTGTGTGCCAGTCATTTTAAGCTAATTCATAGGTCAGCATGTTTTTCTTAGTTTCCAATTCAATTTGTCCGGTCCAATGTTTTTCTTTTTATTTCCTATCTCCTGTTACTAGGTAAACAATGACTCAGAGGAGAACTGATGAAAGTGTGTATTACCATCAGACACTTTCTTATTTCAGCATTTGAGTGGATTTAGAAATGTTAAATAATTTACCTGCTAGTTTCTAGAAATAATCCTTTGCTTTTTTTTTTTCTATTTTCTTTACATAAACGTGAGAATTAAATGCCAATGGATACTTCAGAAGTCTGACTTTCTTCCCCAAACTCTGTTATAGTGTACTGCACTTGAAGGTATATTTAATAGTTGGTTAATCTAAAAGGGTCCGATCTCATGAGGTGTTTTTAAGATTTAGTCTTATTTTGAGATATTAAATCCGGTGTGTAGCTGCACCCATGAAATGTATGCCCCATGTTACTTTTTAATTAAATCTCTGTGTTTTCCTAGGCGTTTCCCTTCAGTGAAACAGTATTAATTGCATTAATTTAATAGTGCTTTTCATCCACGTCAATCATCAAGAACATTTTGCACCTCTTTAGCTAACAGGTTTTTGTCTTGTGTATTGTTTGTTATGCAAATCTTTTGGGAACACCAGTAATGCAACTTGATAATGGACTGTTGTTTACAGTTACAGCTTTTGGTTTATAGGTAAGTTTGTGTGGTTCCTTAGCAGACCAAATGTTTTTACAGACTTCCATTTAGATTTTTGGCAAAGTGGTATCCAAAAATGTGACACATTTGAGTATTTTCCTTTTTTTAAAATACAATTTATCTCTATAAGGATTGAATAGACATATTTTTTCTTTGAAATGAATTTTGTTGCAGACAAATTAAACCCTTTATTTATTACAAGACTATTTTGGGGTATATAGTATAATTACCTTTATTGCTGCAGGGGTGCTGGACTTTATCCTGACAGTCATTAGTAATGAGACAGGTTGCCTGTACATTAGTGGACAAACACAAAGGCACACATTTTCCACAAGGGGGAAATTAGTATCTGCGGTTCTTATTAGTATGTGTTCCTTTGGACTGTAAGAAGAAATCCATTTAAGGCAAAAGAAGGTGTCAAACTGACCAGCTTTGGGCTTTTTTACCTGGAAATCAAATCCCTGGATTTTTTTGCATAAGCGAATAGCAATTTTGTTCAATTTATGATTAAATATGAGAACATAAAGTTCCACTAATGTGAAATAAACACACATGGACTTTATGTATTTTTTGAAAGTAAAGGAATAAATCTTACAGAAGCAACAATGGCAAAATTGCATGAATGGTGATGCTGTAGTATGCCAGTTAATCCATCGTAATACTTAATATGACCGTCTAAAGAAGACTATGCACTGACTGAATCAACCTAAAACGTTTGGGGTTTTCCCATGGCAGCTGTAGCCTGGATCCGAAAAAAGAATGGCATTCTCTTTTTAGGTTAACACCTTGGTAACCAATCTATCGCACAGCAGACGGTTAGCCACACATTTGTGTATATTTCCCCAGGAAAGCCCAAATAAAAAATAGTCAAAATGTGTGAAAGCTGGCTAAGGTCTTTTTTTGTTTTTTCCATAAGCGGGATGGGTCCATTAAAAGTTTAAATCTGTAAGATTTCCATTTCTCATGAGACTGTATTTACAATACTATGCTTAAATGTTTACAAGTTTACTTTGTTAAAATAGCTGAGCCAAAGCCTGAAGCTTTAATGACATGTGGCAATATTCTAAAACTGAACACTTGCAACTGTTCTTTGACACAAGGCATTAACATTCAGTGTTATTCATGTGTAAACCAAATAGTCCAATGTCATATGTCCATTTCAGTTCCATGGTTTATATCAACAAAGCAAAGTTATGTAGTTTTATCAGAATGTCAGTGTCGGTCCTGCAACATCTTGTCTTTTAAGTCAGCCTCTTGTTAATCTTTGTCCTAATTTTCTTAACTTTTAAAATTATTTTTTCTGAATCTCACTCAGATTTCATGTCACTGCTGTATAATTGCGACACCTGGTGGACATTTGGTGATTACACCGGTATTAGGACAGTGCAAATTGTATTTAAGATGGAAAAAGCTGAACAGGACAAAATAAAAGCATTTTTATCTTGGCCTACGACCTGCTTTTGAAAAATGCATATGTTCTGCATGATTATTTAGTCTGTGTTTTAATTAGATCGCTCAATGTTCTGAGATGCAATGTTACGTTTGTTAATGTTAAAGATTGCCAGATTTGTGAGAACTTGAACATGTAGCCTTCATTAGTTCTAGCGTTTATAATTATTATAAGGATGCTCAAGAGCACGCAACAAAAATGTGCAAACCCCCCCCCCCCCCCCACCCCAAAAAAACCCCATTACTATTAAATGACAGGTTGTCAATTAAATAACCGTTTGAAGAATCTAAAGTGAACTGCTGTCATTTTTACTATAAATCATTCTAACTTGCATTGCATTTATTTTTTATAACTTACAAATGAGTAGATAACAGACGTCAGTAAGTTCTGTCCAACTCATTTTCAGGTTACAGCTGGTGCTTGTGCAACAGACCGCATTACAGACAGAACTATGGGAAATTTTAATAAAGCAGTGGAGGAAAATAGCGATCTGGAGACAGTGAAGTTGATGTACTAGGCAGCGGTTGTAACTACAATAAAGTGAGCAAACTGGATTACCTGAGCGTAGGGAAGAGATTATCCAATAGACCGGTTAGGGCCTGGTACTAAATGCAGGTAACTATACTTGAAGCCAATAGAGGGATCACATGAAGTGATTAATTAAACACCATAAGATGCACAATTCGAGATCAATTGGGGAAGCCTAATCCAACAAGCTAGTAGACTGGCAAACAGTGTAAGAGGGTGAGGGCAAAACAAATCAGAAAAAGACTGGTTATATTGAGTTAATAATTCTTTCTACAGCAGAATTTGTTTACCTACTCAAGTTTTGAATTTGTCCACAAAAATCTATATTTAAACTGCAAAATAAGACTAATATTAAAAGATAAAAAAATCATATGTTATACTAATACATCAATTTAGACAAACCTTTATATAACTCTTTACATGCTTTTAAAATAAAATAAATAAAAAAAACCAATAAAGGATACACTAAACTTTATTTTTTTAAAAAGCATGATGCATTAAAGATGCACAGCAAATTTTGGATCACAGGCCAAAGACTGGTTACACCATCACTTAATCTCTGTTATCATGGTTTGACATATTACCAAAATAAACCAATAAAGACCGTGCAGTACATAGACTTCAAAGATTCAGTTTCGTTATGAAAATAAACATGGACGTCACTGTATTTACTTAAGGATATCATGAGGACAATAATCGGAGACTTCTTCTGAATACTGCTTGACACTGTTCTGACTGCAGCACCACTAGGGATATTTACAGTGGAATCTAAATATTTACAGTTCGTGCAAAAGATTCAAATTATACCATTATATATGACCACATATTTTGTTTTACAATTCACTAAATTTCTTTTAATGTTGTCTGTTGACTTTGTATATTCAGCTTCTCAGAACTTGGCACATGAAACTGTTACATTTGTACATGTATTCTGTCTGCCGTAGCTATACATAGCAAATTAAACTTAATCTCTTTTTTTCTGTCTAATAATAAACTGGCATATGAAGATTAAAACAGCAGTAGCAGAGAGAAAAATCTAAAGATGCCCACAGCACACAAATACTTTGTTTTAAGCTTACATTGTTTAATTCTAACATTGCAACTTTAAAAGGAATGTAAACCGAGATGCAAGATTTACTTGACCTCATTTTGTGTAGTCTGTATATTTTTTAAATCATGATTAATTTTACCTCTCCTAGACTCAATAACATTGTGCTTGATGCCAAAAGCAAGTGGTTTTGTATTCAATAATAATCGAATATATCAATTTATTTTTCTTTATTAAAAAAAAATCTGTTATTTTATCTTATTTTAATCTATTTGTCTTATATATTATTTTAATCATTTTAATATGCACATCTCTTAGGCCTGATTATTAAAGAACTGTATGTTCATATCAAATGCAAGAGCTGTTTATAAACCCAACCCTGTTTTAAACCCTTATTTTGTGTTGTTTCTACAAACATGGGCCCTGTGTGTATGGACAGGTATGTTTGGGATTCAGCCTGTTTATTCTGTGCTATCCCAATCCTTTTTGATTTGCAGATTCCACTCCCAGGACAGGTGGTCTGTCTTGTCATCATCTGTAAAATAGGACTTGATGTGGTAGGTCCCTCGCACCATCATGCCTTTGGGAGCCTCCTCCACCGGAGTCATATACTCATGCTCCTCCACCCTCGGCCCATAGCTGCCAACCATGTACACAGCTTTATCCACTAAAAAAAGCAAAGATGCACAGTATTTCATGTTTGTAGAATCATAGCATAGCTTTCAATATAAGTGACAAACAGATCATGAGAAAACAAACCTAATTTTGACACGAGCTAAATGCTTATTATTGAACTGTCATACCTTAATGTCATGTATTATATTATTATGATTTAATGTCAATGCAAAAACCTGCTTAGTTTAATATA
>JAOUQT010260277.1:0-19805 GCA_025769995.1 Xyliphius kryptos | reverse complement strand
TTCTCAGTGGTGTGGGGGGGGGGAGGGGGCTTTTTTGTGTAATTTTTGATGCAGAAAGCATGTAATCCTGTAAACGGCTGAGCGACAGCCTCATCTCTTCTCCATCACCACCACGGAGATTCTCTGAGATTTTAAAACACATTGAGAGCGAGAGGCTGAAATGAAAACAAAGAAAGGCTCAGTGTGAGCGAGATGATCAATCAGACAGCGCGTGGTGCAACAGCTGACGCTGGAGTTGATTAAAAGCTCCGAGCTAATGGCTGGCTGCGCTCGCTTTGATTCCACCAGCGATGAATCTCGCTCCACTGCCGCCAAGAACAATAGCGCCGCGGTGTCGAGCTGAAGCAGCACTGGCAGCTCTATTACACTACGCTGGTAAGGAGCTCTGACACGATGCAGACCAATGCATCGGTTCAGAGACCTCCTCAGGATGAGATGGAGTGGTGAGATGAAGGTGCGCTGATGATTTAGATAGAAGAGCAACTACAGGAGGAACGCATCATGTTTACCTCTGTGAGGCCTGCGGGCCCCAGGGGACCTGCCTCTGTCTCACAGTTTGATCTTTGAATCCCATGTCCATCTGAGAGGTTGAGAACCGTAGAATTTGGAATCAAGTTGCACAGAGGTTCTGATGCTCCTGATTGAACTCTTCTTAAGTGTCCAATTTTAAATCCTTTCTTATCCTAATCCTGTCTCAGGGTCAAAGTAATTTAGTGGCTTTAGTGACCAGTGTATCAGTCTGTCTTGTGGTATCCTGGTTTCCATGGTAACAGGTCCTGTACTGCTTGCTGGTATTTGGTCTTCTACGCCGAGACCCGTGGTTGATTCACGTTCTTACTCGTTTCTCTTATAATATATAAGATGTGGATTTAATTAACCTGTTCCGACCCCTTCCTCCCCCCACACACTCCCCCGTACGATGTTTAAGTACTATAATGAACGTGCTGTCTGGTTCTGGTTCTGGTGGTGGGAGGGTGTGACTGGCTCCACAGGCAGTGGAGATGACAGTGATGGAGGACGGGGCTCGTTTGTATTGACTCACTGTTCAGGACCAGATTGCAGGCTGCTTATAAATGTTACTGAGGTCAGACCACCTGCTTAAGGACCGCTGGGGTTTCAGACGCCGCTTATGTCATGAAGACTGACCTCTTAGGACATGGAGATGACCTCCTCAGGGAGACTCTACACTGACTAACTGGTTAACCCTCAACATAAACCGCCATCTTCTGTCGTTATCCTGAGCGTTTGTGGACACGCGCGTGGGTCACGGTGGCTTGGTGACATCACCACAGCACCACAGCTGCAGGGTTAAATGACTTTAAATGCATCTGAATTGGATTCATTATGTATTCTTATCTTTAAATTTTGGCAGATAACTGTAGCTCTTGGAGGAAGTCTCACATATGTGGAGAACATGCCAACTCCATACTGATGGTTTCTGGTGTTGGACGGGTCCGTGTCTGCGGTGGTTGCTGGTCTCGCTCTAGCTGCTGGTTTCTAGTTCCGCTGAAGCGATTTTATTAAATTGTAAATGTTTGTGATCAGTCTCCGTATGGATGCTGAATATAGACTTCTTCATCCGGACAGTAAATCTGTAACGGTGGATTGTTTCTGAGGCTGTTAGCAACAGAAGGAACCTCAACACTAGCTTCCTGTCCAATTAAACCCACTGTTTCAGAGAAGAAGTGCTGAATATGCAGATGGCAGGTGCCAGTCGGAATTTGCTGAGTAGGTTGAGATAAGGAGACTCACCAGCTCCTGAAGATCAGAACCTCAGAACTGGATCCTGCAGATCTTTGAACAGAGTCGTTCATTAATCATCATAAAGACAGAAGTGTTGGAGCAGCGATACTGACTCTCTGAGGGTTCCTAAAATAATTCCTCATGTAAAAGTAAACCGTGTTCTGCAGGTGAGGTTCTGAGGAAGCTGTGCAGTCCCCCTCACTCTTTAAACTTACGTTTAAATCCATTTAAATTGCTATTATTGCAAACATATCGAGAGTTAGTTTTTAATCCAGCTGATTGACATTAATAATAATTGGTTCATTAATATCTATAGATGTTTATTGAAGAGATAACGGATGCCACTGAACCTGAGTCCATCTTGTTTCTTCATTCCTTACTCTGCAGTACGTTCTCATGGTTCTATACGAGCCGTGTTTATACTGTATACACACTGAGCCGAGGGAAATGCTGTAATTGCCTCTGTCACCTCGAATTAAATCAGAAGGATGATAAATTCAGAGCACTTTCCTCTTCTGAGGTTTTATAAATCTAAAAGACTCTCTGTCAGAATAAAATCTCTGCAGCCTCTTATTCTCTCCACCGTGTGTCAGTCTGCATTTAAACGATCCTCCACTGAACAGACTTACAATAAACACTTTAGGGAGTTAAAGATGTGAAGGTCTTTTTATGGCTCCATATCCCATTTTATGAGCACATCAGGGCCCTCGCCCCGCCTACTTTGAACCATGATCAGTTTGTGTAGAATTTATGTTTTGATATGAAAGCGTCTTATTTCTGAAGCTAAGATTTTGGTAGAGGATTCGTTTAAATGAGTCTGACGATCCTGCGAACGTCGTACTGTACCTTCTCTGATGGAACCATTTAGAGGTGGTGGAATGTCCAGATGTTTCTGCTGGGCTGCTGGAGATGTGATTCCGCTACAGCTTTCAAAATATGATAAACGTTTCTCTAACGCTTAGCTCACCTTCAGGGAACGGCAAAGTGCCGTTTGTTCTTTAAACATCTTTATTTGCAAACGTTGATTTATTCATGGGCTTGTTCGTTCACGCCAGGGCTGGTTACGGAGACATTCGCGCTGCTACGCCGTTCTCCTGATTAAAACGGACAGAGCTCCAGTACAGACCGGGTTTCGGCCTCATCACCATTCAGATACGCTGCAGAGAAAAGTGTCAGGACATGATGAAAATGTAAATAATGTTCCTGAGATATTAGAACAATCCTTATTGTTCAGATTCGGTGCAGTGGCTGGCTGTGGGGGTATGAAGGCTGTGGAGGGAGAGATGGTGCTGTAGATCAGAACAATCCCCTGTTCAATCAAAACAAAGGTTTACTTAATGAATTACACAAAGAAAACTATTGTTTAATTCAGGCCAAAACTTTATCACAAAGATTCTGTTGCTGGATGGAGAGTCCAGAAAAGATTTAGGAAAGGCCCTTCTCTGTTCCAGCATGACTGGTGCAGTTCCATAAAGAGTTGGATGTGGGGGCGCTGTACAGCCCTAAGATCATCCATCCTGAACATCATGACCCAGTAACACAGGGGCTGAATGAGAATGTTCTCCTCTTATCATACAAACACGGTTTTAATTCCCTCACACTTGTTCTCTCTCTGTGTGTGTGTGTGTGTGTGTGTGTGTGTGTGTGTGTGTTTGTGTGTGTGTGTGTGTGGTGTAGAGGTGGATGGTCTGAGGCCGTAGGCTGCGAGAAGCTGCAGAGTTATTCAGACTTTAATAAGCTTCTGTTTACGGCAATATCTCCTCTGCATTATGTATTCCATAGCTAATGTGCTTCCACGAGACGAGCGAGCGCGCAGCTTAGCATAACACCACCAATCCAATTGTGGTGACTGGCACAGCATGCTGAGTTCATTAGCGCCACCGGATTATTCTGCCTGACCATTAAGTCCGGAGCAACGGCGCTTTGTTTAGACGACACACCGATTTCTGTCTCTGAAAATCAAATTGAAGGTGCAGAGAAAATAATTTCCAATTTGCTAAGCGAGGTATTAAACAGCGTGGGCTGCGGTAACGAGCAGCGGGAGACGCGTGTACGAGTGTGTTTATCCCGCACACGTTCTTAGTGTACTGCAGCCGGGTGATGGATGGTGCTGTACTTTCCATCGGCTGCAGTGTGGGGAGGAAGAATAAAATATTCTGTAATCAGTTTAAAATAAATCTTTTTTTGTTAGATTTTAACAATAATTATTAAACATCGGATTTTTGGAACGATCAGATTTTCAGCAGCAGATTGAACATGGCATATGGAACCCGGATTTTATTGTTCAATCAGAACCTAAGAACCTTTATTTCCTAAATCCAGAATAGAGGCTTTAGATCCTAACTCCACCTGCCATGTTTGGATTATCAGAGACGGTAGAAGAGAATCTGATAATCCACACCCCGTCTCCGTTCCCCTAGTCAAAACTGACATCGGGTTCTACATTTTCCTGAGCCTCCACCAACGTGCGGTAGATCCTCGCTGGTGTAATGAAGCTGATCCTGTTGGTGCTCATGTAATTGGTTTTTAAAAGGTGTGAGGAACAGCTTGGTGAAGGTGCCAGGCAGTGCTAAGTCTTTAGAGACACTTTCATTACAGGAGTAAATTTGCTGCGCTCCTGAACCCTGAGATGAATCCGCTTGATTTAATTATGAGGAGACGTGAGGAACCCAACTCCTATGATGAAGATACACCAACAATACAAGGACTGTCCCGGTGCAGAGATACAGATGACGTCCCATAATTAAGGATCATCTCAAGCTACAGTATAACAACACACATCCTGTCAAATTGCACAGGTGAACCAACCAACAGGAAGTGAGAGATTCAGAGTTGTTTATCATAGTTTAACATGAGAACCTATTCGGTATCAACATCATTGTTCTTTATTGTCCACCCCCTTCACTCTGAATTGGACTGAACCATCTATTTGTATAAATGTAGTTCCGATGATGTAATACCTTATCAACGCCCTGAAACCCGTCTGCGCTCAGTAGAGAGGGAGTAGAGCGTCAGTGTAAAAGCTCCAGATGCAGCGCTGCAGGTACCAGGGTTCTATAAAGAACAGGTTCTCAGACTGACCCTCTTACTGTGGTGTTTTTGGATGAAGGTCAAGTGATGAAGAAATACTTAAACCCCCCACTCCCCGGCCCCCCAAAAAACACACACTTTTTCTGCAGTACATGACTCAGTGAAGCTCCTCAGATCTTGATAAAGCCACTAGCGTTTGATCATTAGCAGCGAGTTGGAGTTAAGCTCCTCCTGCGGGAGCGTACAGTAATCCGATCGTCAGGGGGCGAACGGCTACGCCGCAGACCGCGAGAGCTTCTGCTGATGGCTGGCGGTCTGCAGTGATAACTTGATTACCCAGAGTTCCTCTCATACTGAAGAGCACTCTCGGGTTGCTCTGTGTGCTTGAGATAGAAGAGGACATCTGTGTCGGTCCCTCGGGGCCGAGAGGAAGTGTGTCAGGCTGTGCGGCAGATAACACCTCAGTTCAGCCACCGTCACGCTCTCGCCAATCAGGGTTTGTGTTGAGAAAGCAGCTCGCATGAGAAGGATTGTGATGCCTCTTTTGATGCGACGTGTCGATGGGTCAATCCTGACCGCTCACCACCACGGTGACGCTCTCTGACGCTCAGACGAGGTCCATGGTTCGGCATCGCCGGGTCTCCACCTACTGCTGTACAAGCATTGGACTTTTTTGAGAATACACACTAACAACCTCAAGTCTGGACATTTGATTGGTGTGTGTGGTCAGTAAACAGAGGTTGTCGTGCCAACACTGTAAGCTCATTCAGAATGATGCACCAGGTGTTCATAAACTTAAATTACTTAAAAACGAAAAGAGAGAAGATGAGAAATGGAGGGGGGGTTGGAATGGGGGTGCACAACATCACCATTGCACAATTATAATTTAATATCTTTGAGTTCTGCAGTTTGTACAGAAACACAGAACC
Source organism: Xyliphius kryptos (assembly GCA_025769995.1). Taxonomy (NCBI): domain Eukaryota; kingdom Metazoa; phylum Chordata; class Actinopteri; order Siluriformes; family Aspredinidae; genus Xyliphius; species Xyliphius kryptos. The sequence continues at coordinate 14,103 of JAOUQT010260277.1, read as the reverse complement.
AACGTAGAGTCAGAGAGCGCGTCATAACCGATCGAGGTCTTAAATTAAATATGTACATCTCATAGAAGAGGAGACTTTAGATCAGGACATGTATCTACACACACACACACACACGTATACTGATCGTCACTGTGCAGTGTCCTATGTATTAAAATATACTAAATGTTGCTGCTGTCTCTGTTATTGATATAATTCCTTCTTTCCATACAGCACTCATATTACACTTTACATCCTGTCTGTGTATCACAGTCCACCTTATATCCTGTTAGTGCTGTTTATCTGACAGATCTCTTTACTGATGCCGTTCAGGTTGCACACGGTGTATTTTTTTATTTATGCTTTTTGTTCTATAATGATATAATAATGATAATAACAAATAATAATGATAATGATTATGATGAAATTAATAACAAAATAATAATTGCCGCCAGAATACAATTTCTGTCACACTACTTTTCTCTGTTGATAGATGAACTCTGTGTTCAGAGTAAAGGAGATCATGTCTATAAGAGGCTCTGGGTTCTAGGTTCCACCTGGCATTAAAATCTGTAGTAGTTAATGTGATAATAAAAACTATATTTTAATTGATTTCTGTGGGTTCATCTGTCAGCAACACAATTCAGCCACAATAATATGAATATAGAGCTTCACTCTTCACACTTGTGTGTGTGTGTGCGTGCGTGCATGCGTGCGCTTTAGTTTAAAGGTATCTTTGTGCACAGGGACACAGTGATGCTAAAACAACGTAGGTTCTTTCCCAAGGCCTTGCCATAAGGCACTATAATAAGTGAGCAGTGGAACAATGTAATAAAAAAGTAGATGTTCAATAAAGAAAGATGTCTGGATAGTGTTTGTGATGGGTGCCGTTTGTTCCTGTCCTGTGGGAGTGGTTTCGAGTTTTAGATAAACTGATCTGAGGAAGAGAACCCATTAAGAAACAGATTAAAATCATATATCAGGCCCAGAACCTTATTACTTCACATCTGTGCTTGATCTTTGAACTGCACTCGAGATGAACTGCTGATGGAGATCGCTTCTCTCTACGGAGTTTGATGAGACAGTTCTACTAAATACTCTAGAGATCAAAGGCTTCAAAAGTTAAAGTAGTTTTGGATTATTTAGATCCCCATCTGAAAGAAAAAACTTATTATGAGTGTATGTAATGTACATTTAAAGGGTGAGTGGGTGAAACACGAGGATGACTTCATGAGCTTTTGTTACTAAGGATGGTCTAACTCCCAAACATTAATCCTGGGTTTTGGGAGCCTGAGGTTTTTGTTCATTAAGGGTAAGGAACATGTGTAATGTAGATGTCTATGTTCCAGTATTTTCTACCAGCGTGTAGGGGCTCCATCTTTTGGCTGTGTGCAAAATCATGTTTTACGGAACTACACAGGAACCCAGATGAGCTGATTTTCCAGATGCATTATACTGCATTCTGTAAATGATTCAGTACACAAGCAGCTCAGTTATTTTACATGTTCTCTCTTCCTCAAGTCTTTTTTTTACTCTTTTTTAACGGTGTGTTTGGGATTTCATTCATCAGAAGGTTTTTTTGTTTTGTTGCTTAAAACAATGCTGCAGTTAAAGTGATGACGTGATCTATTTTCCTACAGTGTGAACACTCAGAGGAACTTGTCCCATCCGCACACTGAAACACACCATGAGTGAAGTAAGCAGACATGCCTGGAGTGGTGGGCAGCCTACAGCAACCGGGGAGTAATTTAGGTTGGGTGCCTTGCTCAAGGGCACTCTAGCCATAGCACTCGGTGGGACTGGAACTCCAACCAGGGACCTTCAGGTTGCAAGGATGGTTCTTTAACCACAAGCCCATGACTGTCCTAAAGACAGTTAAATAGTTTGTGAGCTTTTGATGCAACAACAAAAACCTAAATTGTACCGTTATTTATTCAAAAGTTCTCTGATAGAGCTCCATTGTCTTTTGTGTTTCAGCAGCACGGATAGCGCACGCTTTTGTTTTCAGCAACATGGACAGCGCACTTTTGTGTTTTCAGAACCATGGACAGCGCAGTTTTATGTACGGCTTAAAAAAACTGCTGTGTTTGTCTGAAACAAAGCGAAGCAGTACAACCAACAGTTCCAGGAACCAAACACAGACCTTTAAGTCACCTCTCCATAGAGAATGGTCCTGAATGCACAGTTCATTTGAAAGCATTTAGAGGACGCCCTTGTTGTGCTCTGTTTGTTATGAGTGTATTAATGATGACAGAACCCTTCAGAACATCGTGTGGTTTCACTGTTTAATTTTATAATATGATGATTTTTAACGATCCACTGAGAAAACAGGCATCGATATGCGGCATGTGAGGGGGGAATCGATAGTGATCAATAACATCAGCTTCTTGTTACTGCAGCTTCAGTCTTCGAGAGAGAGAGAGGGAGAGAGAGAGGGAGAGAGAGAGCGCGCGCTGATAGGAGCAGGCGGATTAAACCCGGGCACTAATTGCCTGGCCGCACGCGTTCTGTGCTCTGATAAGGAACGTTTGGGTTCGTTTTGGTTCCTGCTGCTCGGACTCTCTCGGGTTCCTCGTTGTAAGATCTTCTGCCGCCTCTCTGTCTCTGAACCTCGCGCTGTAACATCAGCGCTCCTCTGTGTTGCGGCTTGTCGTTGCGGTTCAACCGGCTGCCGCATGTGGACGCACTGAGCCTCTGTCTTCTGGTTCACTGGTTTCTTCAGTTGCTCCCGAGCAGAGGAGCTCCACATTTGCAACCCGCCAGCGTCACCGTCAGTTGGACAGATTTGCGCACATTTCGCGGCGATGCTTCAGTCTGAGTGAAGCGAGTGCGCCTCCGTTCGGCTGCGCGCTTTGCTCCAGGTGCATGTGATCGGGCTCGGACCTGCTTTCTCCTCGGACTCGTTTCCTGACAGAAGCTCTGAGATGCGGTCCTTCGGTGCGGTGCTGATGCTCTGCTGGATGATGGGCAGAATTCGCGCTGGATTTCCGAACCAGATTAATATCGGTGAGTCGGGTTTAAACTGCGGCTCCGGGCGTCTGCAGCTGCCTCACCTCGAGCAAGCAGGCCATCTGCAGGGCTTAGAACTAATGGGCACGGGCCAGTGATTGGCTTTAATCTATAAGAAATATAAGAAATGTTGAAAAACTGAGTGAACTTGATCGTTTAGTTCTGAAGTGTACGTTTATTGTGTGATGCGAGTGAGCGAGCTGCCCGACCGACGGCTTACAGGATTCCACCTACCACCTCATTATTCATCAATATGCTTCATAAAACCATGCTGCATGAAACAGGGCTGTGCTGCAGTCAAATATGTTGTGGGGCAGCACAGAAAAATCAGAATCCACTCAACAGTGGAGCAAATGAAACCGACTGAGGGGCTGAGATGATGATAATAATAATATCCTTATAATTAATAAATGTACAAACTACCATCATGTGGGTTTAACACGAACAGTGTCAGGTCCTGTGTTCACAGGTGCAGAACTCTAAATTCAATCTTATTAGTAAGAACTCTGTAAATGGTTTAAGATTTAAAAACCTTTAGTGTGTAATGAACAACTTGTTAAAAAGCGGAGTGAGCCATTGAATTTATCAGCATTATTTATTTGAGATGGCCGCTGCTCTCTGTATGGGTGTGTAGTAGGAGATCAATTTTAAAACCTGGAGAATCAACCAAACTGAACTGATCTCAGAGCAGCCGCAGCTCCCTGATTAACACCTACGTCCTGAAGCACCTTCCTCCCACACCATGATTTAGCAGAACGAGCTTCCTTCAGCCGCTCAGATCTGTTCTTTGTAAATGTCCAGACATTTCTGAAGCTGCAGTGGTTTTCAGTTAATTTGGTTAAAGTGACTCCTGTGTGAACCAATCAGCATCAGCGCTCAGATTCCTGTGGTTATTAATAGATTAATATATTAATGATATGAAGAAGGTGAAGCTGTTTAGACAGAAACAACGATTCTTCTGCACTTATATCCAAGTCTAAGACTGTGAAGACACACAAGCAAAAGTTTGTGGACTACTGCCGTTATATGAATGGCACTGGATTCCACTACCAAGTCATCTTTTTTTATGAGCCAAAATTACGGATGAGGCTTTTCACAAGAGGGTCAGACACCGAGTGGACGAGCGGTCCTTCCAGTCAGAAGAGAAAGGGCTGTGTATTTCCGAACGAGTTTAAAAAGTGAAGTCATTATATTAAATTTAGTGGACAACAAGCTGTAATGAGAAATTCTGGACAATAGGGTTTAAGAAGAACCCACCCACAACCTGAGACCAGAACCCTTAATAAATCTACCAATTTTAATCTTCACTTTCTTATTTAGCCATTTTTGAGGTCTGCAGTTTTGATTCCTTCTTCCTGATCATTAGGAAACTTTTTTATTTCTGTCTGTCTGTTCACTACAGACTGAGATTTAATAGTTTTATCATCAGCTGCACAAAACAAACCAGGTCTCGGGTGTACAATGAGAATTTTACTTCTCACTAATCTACCTTTTACAAACTATTTACATTAAGGCTAATTTACAGGTAAATTCAATGAAACTGTTCAGTACTGAGGACTATGGAATCTGTGGAACTGCTTGAGACGATGTTCTACTGTAAAAACACAAAACTGAATATAAATGAACCCTTATCTGTTCTCTTTTTGAAGGTGGGCTCTTCATGCGCTCCACGGTGCAGGAACACAGCGCCTTCAGATTCGCTGTGCAGCTTTACAACACCAACCAGAACATGAGCGAGAAGCCCTTCCACCTAAACTACAATGTCGATAACCTGGAGTCCTCGAACAGCTTCTCCGTCACCCACGCCTGTAAGTGCTTTTAAAGCAACACGGCATTAATCTGAGAGAGACGTCAGGTTACAGCAGAACCGTCTGACTCAGAATCAGCTGGTTCACTCGGTTCTCTAGTCTGATCTTTACAGTATTTTTAAATTCACAACTTTTTGTTTAAAACTAAGCTGAAGATGTTTAATCATATTCTGCAAATGATGAAGAACATGAATGTCTCACAGTTTAATATCGCCAAAAGAATGTGGACAGTTAAGTGTTTGTGTCCTCTGGGTGTTGTGTTGGGGTTGATGTTTAATAATAATTATACTGACTCGGTTATTCACGGATAACCCTGAGATCATATGTGCTACAGAAGTGATGTGCACAGACGCAATGCAACACTGAAATGTAGAAACGGTGCAGAAACAGAGACGTGATGCACAAAGCTGGTTGAGGAAGAAGCTGTGGTGCAGACGTCTGATCAGCAGGGTGTGTTGTGAGCATGAGGACTCGGAGCCGCTGTACTGTGTAATCTCATAAGCCTTGTATAAACAATCCAATATCTGGTTATTAGATGAGTAATGCACAGCGTCGTCTCCTCGAACTCAATCTTCTCACTTCACTGTTTATTGCTGGGTTATGTAAAAGGTAGTGAGTGGTGATATTTTACCCTCCTTCATTATTCTCATCAGCACGGCGTGGTGCGGTGTGGTGGAGGAATGTTCCACGCCGTTCAGTCAGCCGCAGGTTTACAGATGTGGAGTTTTTCTGTTTGATCTCAATTCTAACGGTTAAAACTGCTGCTCCTGTGCTGGATGAATCTGTAGAGCTCCGTGGGCAGAGCGTCGGTATTTCTGACTCGAAAAAAAAAATCTCTTTGAATTGAAAACAAGTTCCCTTGGCAACGCAGAATAACTGAATCTCTGGTGAGGTTTCTGATACTTACTGAAAAGATTGCCTGTCTGATTATGCAACCGAGTTCTCAAGGTCTGTGTGCTGGAGGAAGATCATACGAAATGTCTTTAATAATGAGACGTCTCACTGAGATTTACATTCAGTACAATCATTTGATACTGAAGTCTGCTGTAAGAGGAGAACCTGCTCATTTGTTCTCCCCATTACCAGATCCCCCCCCCCCACCTGTAGATGGATGGATAGATGGATGGATGGATATGTTTTGGCGGATGGGGGTCTGAACACCCAGGTGACTGTTGGATTTTAAGCCGGATGATGGCAGGATGGATGATGATGGTTTAGTGGTGGTTTGGTTGGTGACCTCACTCCAATAATAAACCATGTTTCACATCCGATGTGAACGTCGACGATCTGGTGATGGACGCCGGAATCTGTGAGGAGTATTCAGTATAGTGAACATCCTGGTTCTTTGAAAAGCACCTGATTAAAGGGTTAAAAAGGTTCTAATTAATTCTGTTCTTATGATGAAGCAGCCGCAGCCCCTCAGGAGCACTCGTCCCATTTTCTCGCCCCTCTTACTGCTGCACGTTCCTTTAGATTTGTAAGCGAAGGTTTCGGGGACTCTGTGTCTCTTTGATGACGAGTAAATCCAGCGTTTTCTGAATTTGCATTGTACCATGACGGTGCTGATGGTTGTCACCACCGTTCCTGGGTTCCTTTGAAATGCATATCAACAGATGTCTCACTGTCAGAACGTCGCCTCCTGCGTGCCACTTAATTATTTAACTGAAACGTCGTGGTGGAGTTCAACTGCGTCTGAGAGACTCAGAGCTGGAGCGATGTAGTGGAGCGTAGTTGGCTCTCTTACAGGAGGTGCTGTGTGTTACCGGGACAGGACTCATCTCAAAAGTTGAAGTGATGGAAGTTAAAGTTCCTCAGGTTCTAGTTAAATTGCACTATGTAACCAATCACATGGCAGGGAGCTCTGTGAGTGTGCAGGTGAGGGAGTGTGTTCACATGCAGAACTCTGTGGTTCCAACTGAACAGGAACCACTTTAAACCCTGGATCTTCAGTGTGGTTCCTCTTAAGTTCATGTCAGAGGGATGTTTGATGTGGATGATTGGTGGGTTCAGTTTCGTGACAGTATTGATACACTAATGGTATAGATATAGATAGATATCGGTGTTTGAGACTGTTGTGAGTCTGCAGTGTTACTGTGTGTGAGGTTCTGGTACCAAACTAAAGTTCTTATTGGTGTGAGAGCCAGTTTTTGTTCTGGTTATAAGAGGAACTTTGGCGTGTGCTGCAGGTTACAGAGCAGATGATGCTGAGGGTGAGGAGGATGTTCTAGTTTCTCTTGACTCTGTGATGCAGCAGAACCAGGTTCCTCAGGTGAAGTGATCTGAAGGAGGATGGCGTGTCGCAGCCTCGTACCTCCTGATGTAGATTTGTCCCACATCTCTCTGTGTGTCCTGGTTTACAGCGGCTCAGAGCCAGCGGGAAAATAACCGCACTACATCATGTGACCTAACTGAGTGATGGAGGATGGTTGCATCGGTACAGAACCACACTGATGGAACCTGAAAGAACACGGAACATTATCATTAGAGTACCGATGGTAATATTTTAATTAAGAATTCATTTACAGAAGCGAGGGTTCATGTCAGGACAGTTCTCTTAAACCATCACGGAGACCTTCCCCAAACTGTTTCCATAATGAAAGATTAAGGGAGGGGTGTAAATGTCTTCATACTGTAATATTGATCATTTATAGATAATATCCATTAATAATTCAGGTTGTTACACGACACTCTAAAGCTCAAGTGTGTATCACGTTGTTCCCCAGTGTGCTGCATGTGCCCCCCCCCCTCTCACTGTTTTCTTGACCGGAGACCTTTTTTGTGCATCAGATGCCATGCTAAATCAGCGGCTCCACCCGCGGTCATGCCACCCAACGCGATGTGACAGGAGGAGTCAGACATGCCTAATGTGGCAGTCAGGTTGGCAGCGCAGATGAAACCCGCACTGGTTTGCTCTTTTTTTAAAAACATTGACCCAGCAGAAACACTCAAATCACCAGCAGTCTGACAAGACACGCTAACCTGAAGAGAGCGCATCTGCCATCAGACCTGCCTGGTGCTGGCTGGGAAATGCCCCCGGGATGGGCATGACAGAGGAGAGATCAGAGAACATTTTCCACCGACGCAGAGCAGACGAGACCCCACGGAACACCTTTAATATCCTTTACTGTAGCACATTATAACATATGTGCTCGTCCAACATATGTGCTTTAGCCACGCCCACTACTGGGCGCCCACTACAACTGGTCAGCTGGTATTGTTGGTGCTAATTTCAGAAAGTGAACATAGACTTTTGGTTCACCCTCGAGCTGCTACGATTGTTCAATTAATGACTATTTTTCTATTGCTTTAATTAATTGATGATTCTAAACAAATAATTTTCTTCTAAACAAAATAAAATAAAAAGGATTAATAATCTGATATACGTTCATGTTATTTTAACAACAAACTTTAAAACTTTCCTCTCCAGCGTCGTAACCGAACAAAAAACCGGGTTCATTCAGTCCACATTTCTATTTTATCAAATTTACGTTCTCCATATTACACACAGCGAACACCTCCGCACCAACGCTAGTCTCCTTTATTACAACTATATTTGTTGTGTGTACACAAAAATTTGTGTGTAAAATAATATAAATATAAAATGGGGACCAATGACCCAAATCTAAAGAACATTCTGTGCTTGAAGTCTCTTACACAAATGGAAACACTGACGTTGGCGTTGAAAAGCGCCCGTGTTTAAGCTGCTCAGGCATCACGCTGCTGCTGCCAGATAAACTTTTTATCTTCATTCAATTTAAAGTAACTCCATACTTTTGAATGATTTTGTGAAGCTTTTCACTCCTGGCGCCGATGCAGCCGCTGAGAGTCAGTGACGTACCGCACAGTGAGGTAAAGCATTTCTTTAAACAGTCGCGTTCTAGGAATCGAAGTAAAACGTTAACCAATATTAAAAAATAAAAACAAAACCAATATTTTCAACGTCGATGTCATCAAGTACGTCGACCAATCAGCAGCAGCGCGAGTTAATAACAGACTTCTCTGTGATGACGTTCACTGTGAATCAGGAGAGAACAAATGTTAATACAGTTCTCTACTCTGTCCTCTGATTGTTCCGAGTTCTTTATTGTTCTCCGATGTTGCTGCTGCAGAGAGAATCCTGTATCGTAGGTCATTACCCTGTGAGACACTGAGCTTTAGTTCCATTATCATCATCATCATCATCATAGTTCCATCACTTTGGTTTGCTCTGGGGGTTTAGGGTTTGAACTCTAAAGCTGCTTTGAGACACACATTGTTGTAAAAAGTGCTGTAAAAAAAACCTTACATGAACTTCATCATCATCAGAGTGTGGGTTCAGAGAGGACCTCGTTCAGGGGGGTGGAGGAGAGGTGTGTTTGTTGGATGTGAAATGTACAGTAGTTCCATTTTATAAACCAGACTTGGTGTATATTGAGTTCCCACATTGCATCATTCCTGAGTGTGTTGATGGATCTTTTATCCTCCTCGTGGATCTGATGAAAGGCCGTGTGATTGGTGAATGAAGGTGTTTATCTGAGCTCTGTAAGTGCTGAGGTGCAGCTTCTCTCTGAATGCTGGTCTTCATGGTTGGATTTGCATCAGCGGCGCTCTGAATGCAGCTCTTTATCCTCTAAACTCACTGAAAGGACAGGTGAGGACATGAACTCCTGTTATGGTGCGCAGGAAGAAAATACTGTTTCCAAACCACCATCTGCTGGTGGGGTGCTTAACCTGAAGGAGCCAATAAAAAAGGGGAAGGCGCATGTGCGACGCTGGCAGAAGGGACACACGCCATTAGTTTAATGACAGAATGAAGGATGGGTGAGTCGGTGCAGACAGAGCTCCAGATTAAAGACTGCAGGTTTCCCTTTAAAACAGAGACACGAATAATAAACAGCGTGGAGACAAACATCCAACACCAGCGCCGCTGCTTCTCCTCCAAAGACTTCAGAGAGAGCAGTCAGGAACGCCGAGTCTTTAATTCAACCGCAGTTGTCGCAAAAGAAAGTAAAACAGACACGGCGTGACCGCCGCGTCCCCGCCGCGTCCCCACCACGTCCCCGATGTCTTCTCATGTCGCCTCGGTCGCTTTGAACTGCACTATTAAATGTACCTGCGACTTCAGGCCTCGAAAGACATAATGGACCAAACAGAAGTAATTAGAGCTTTTTTTAAATTCTTTATTTCACACCCACTTCAAAGTAACACGAGTCCTTTGGTCTCGCAGTGAGAACGTGCCAAATTCAGAAAGCTTCGCCTCGAGGATCAGCGTTAATCTGTTGTTTTGCTGTCGGCCACTAATTTAATTAATCGTCGGCTTAAAGGAACCCGCGCGTACGCTTCTGTTCAGCGAGGAAACTCTGTATCCGCTCCACAAACTTTCCTCACCTGCAGGTCTGAAAAAACGAGTCACGTCCTCAAAAAGCCGAGGAGTTCCAGGAACAGGAACTTTAAACGTAGAGCTGGACATCTGTGTGGTTCCTGCTAGATGTCAAGGAACCGGACAACTTTTATTTCCTGTTAATAAAAGCTTTTAGCAGTACAAATGAGGACAAGGACACCAGAGAACATTGCAGAGAGAGAGAGCAGTATATCATTTATATATTTTAATATTAATAAAGTGGGCGGTGCTTCCTGCACTCAAGAGTCATTCAGCTGTCTGTTTTGGTACCATATCTCAGTTCCCTTCCTGGGTCCCGTGTCTTGTTCTATGTCTCGGTGCTGTTCCTCGGTTCCATTACTCAGTTCTGCATCTTGGTGCTGTTCCTTGGTTCCATTTTTGGTTCCATTCCTCAATGCCGCATCTGGGTGCCATGTCTCAGTTCCCTTCCTCTGTGGCGTGTCTTGTTCCGTGTCTCAGATTCTCTGAATTCTCGTGGTTTCTGGTGGTTTTTTCTTTGGAACGTGGTTATTACTGAGCAGTTTGTTCCGTGGTTCTTCACAACGCCTGCAGAATCTAACAGGGAGGTGAAGGCGAGTGTGAGGCCCGCAGCACCAGGACAGGTGTAGATTTTTGGAAGCGTAGCAGCGTTTGATGGAGACTGTGTGTGTTTTGTTGCTCAGACTGTTACTGAATCCTCTCCCGGCTGGTGACTCATCTCTCTGGCAGAGCGATGATGGAATAAATCTCAGGATAACCTTGGGTTTCTCATTGAAGTAGGAACCTGGGTCCACCTCCAGAGCTGATCACCCGCCTTCAGGGAGGAGAACTGAGGAGCAGAATCAGAACGGATGAGTGTTTCATACCCAGCTCTGTGATTAACACACGATCTCAACTTTAAAAACATTCTGACAACTACAGATGGAGGGGGGGGGGGGGGGAGGGGAGGGAGGATGTGATGTGGCCACACCTTTTTCACATGACCCTCGACCCTCCACCCCGAGTGATGGTGCATCGGTGAGTGAGTGAGTGTACACTGACGAGGTTCTGATTGGGAACCGGCAGAAAAACAGAAACACAAACATATTTTCTGATTTCAGAATCTGGTTCTATCACATTCTATAAACAAATAAGAGACTTTTCATTCAACACGAGGAATAATCAGCGAGCGCCGCGTAAACGGAGCCTCCGGCCTCACCGCTAAGACGTGAAACCGCCGCAGCCAGTAATCAGTCAGAATAAAGGGGATCTGAATTCAGTTCTGAAGGAACTTCTGATTATTCAGTTTCATAAAACAACAAAATATCCAGAGGAAGGAGCGGAGAGGATTAGGTGAGACACACACACACACACACACACACACACACACACACACACACACACACAACAGCATGTATTTTTATACTGGAGCATTGAAATCGGTCTCATATCTTTGTTCAAACCACCAAACAATCGTGAGGCCCCTCCCTCATTCTGCAGAGGAACACAGCAGACACCAGAACACCAGGTTTAACCTGCGTAGTGCTAACGCTAACAAGATGGAGCTGTAATTCTACAGCGATTATTACCGAACCCGTAAATCCCAACGCACCGACCTCCGTCGTCTGGAGAGAGAGGATTAGACTTGCTAATGGTTTCATACGCTACGAAACAACATACAACAGAGTGACTAACCCTCTCACACAGAACCGCCACGTCCCATTAGCCTGAGTAAATAGCTTAGCGGTGAGTAATGCCCACTGTTCCATCTCGTTAGCGTTGGGCACTGATCAGATCTATGAGCTTGTTGGGGTTTAGGGAACTTAATTTAATCCCACACTGTCCTCATCAAATCAGGGACGTTCCAAAAGGAGAGGACGGTCCTCTGGCTGAGCAGGACCTGGACGGTGCGGTACTGTTTAATATGCACACGATGTTACGGAGAGAGAGAGACGCTCAAGGGGAAGAACAAACAGCACACAGATAAAAGAGGAGGACGACGACACCTGAATGAGGAGGAGAGATACAGCTGATACAGAGATTCATGAGGCAGAGGTCAGGACTTTAATGTCCTTTAAGAATTCGGATCTGCTGATGTTCTCTTGCAGTTGAACATCTGGATATTCATGTGCACTCCTGTGGTGATAGATCCAGCCTGGAGTGAAAGGTCCGAAGTGAGAAAATCGGGGCAAGAAGACTGGGGTGAGAGGACCAGAGTGAAAGGGCCAGCAGTCTGGAAGTTTATTGAAGATGATCTCAGTTTGATGAAAAGAAAAAAATCACAGGGTTGAATGAGTTCACAGTTCTCATTCATCACCCTGAACGTGAGAGGCGGAGCTCAGAGTTACGTCACACGCGGTTCTTGATTAGGGGTCCGGTGCTCCACGGTGGTCAGTCCACTTGGGCATAAGAGAGAAAAGATGGATGTGTTCTGTAATCAGAACCTAAAAAGCTCAGTCAAGATAAAAGCTGATGGAATCTGCAGTTTTATACAATTATTTAAATATTTATTATGGGATGGCGTTACTGTAACTCTGCGTGAAGATGAAGTATAGAGAACATCTTAGATTTCAGAAGAACTTTAAACACTTCACCTGAGTTTTTTCCCCTCATCATCACTGCAAACTCTCTCCCCCTCTCTCTCATTCTGGATGTCTCTCTCTCCCTTTGCCTCCCTCTCTCCCCCTCTCTCGCTCTCCCTCCCCCACCGTCTACATCAGCTCACACTGCTCACAATAGCTGTAATCAGACCATCTGTGTTCTCCGTACTTCCCATTGAGCTGAACGTCCCAATTCAGACATGTTCCGAGTTGTACTGTGTTTTTTAGTTTTTAAATCTCCGAGCCCCGTTTGCCTCCACCTCCGGTCTGTTTCATCCTTCAGAAGGTCAGAGCAGCGCCCCCTTGGGGTATCCACTGCTCTTTTGTTGACTGTGTGCAGTGGGAACGATGGTGGAGGATTGACTTTATTCATTGTCCGTGAGAACTGGAGCTCGTCAGTCGTCTGAAGTGCCGGTGTTTTGTTTATAAACGTGTTATTGATCTCTGATTGTGGAAGAATTGTGTATTGATCCTGATCTCCTCCTGTTTACGATGAACAATGAGGGAACCTGCAGGTGATGGTGCCCGCTGCTGCTGGACAGCATGCTTCTAACTGTAGATTTTTGAAAGAGAATTTAAGAGGACCGCGGCGGCACCACACAGCTCCCCCCTGCAGGTCCGTCTGACTCGGTTCTGGTGCGTCTGCATGTCCTGTACGCTGGAGTATCTCAGACCGTTGTCTGTGGATTGATATAAGATGATGCTTTGAGAACACAGGGGTTCTGTAGGGTGAAACATCTCCATCACTTACACGACTTACACCGACACCCATTACTTCTGTGGAAGGACCGTTCCTGCACCAACCACCCACAGAACCGGAGGGCGTGAGGGCAGAATGTGTTCCAGTGGGTTGTTCACCACTGTGTGTGAGACTCGAGTGGGGCAGTTTTAAAGTGTGTGTTGGCAAAAGGAGCACCAATACTTTAGTCTGACTGAATAAGCGTGGGTCAGACTGTTCTGTAATCTTACCAGCATCATGCCGTTCCACCGCCATCCATCCATCACGTTGGCGTTTGGCTTCCAGAGCTGGCAGTGGCATCTGTGATGAGTGTGAAGCCTGAGAAATTGACATGAAGGACTGGCACAGCTCGTTCTGCGATAAAATAGGCTAGCACCCCCCACCACCACCGCCATGCTGCCACCCCAACACACACACACACACACACACAGACACACACACGGGAGCCTTGACAAGGTCTCCTGTAGGATGAAATAGAAAAGTGTACAGAGTGAAAGAGAGAAAGTGTTTGATAGTCAGAATGTGAGAGAAGCAGAGGATGTGTCTTCTTAAAAAACATTGGCTTCAAGGTTAAAGCGCCCGCACCCCCCCTTCCCCCTGAAGCCCCTCCCGCCCCCCCCCCCCCCCGCCCCT
>JAOUQT010260176.1:0-17123 GCA_025769995.1 Xyliphius kryptos | reverse complement strand
GTGCTGTGGTGAGACCTGAAACCTGACTGATAAACTTCATGAATGTTATTAGATAGAAGATGGCGGTTCAGTTGGTTTTTAGAGAGAAAAGGAAGGTTAAATATTGGTCTGTAGTTGGACAGAATTAGAGGATCCAAGTTGGGCTTTTTAAGTAGTGGTTTAATGATACTATGATACAGTCTATGGTACTGCCGGAGCACTGCGGATACGACGATTATGGAAAGGAACATGGACTTCTGTTGGACTGACAGCGATGCAGTCCTGGAGGATGGACTCATATAGTTTATATAATTTTTACTATTCTTTAATATGGACACATATAAACTGATCAATACACAATCTGTACATGGCTGTCTTACTCTGATGCGGCCTGCCCGCTCAAGGAGGATGAGTCCTCCACTGAGCCTTGGTCCTCGCAAGGTTTCTTCCCAAAAATAACATCATAACAGGGAGTTTTTTCTTGTCACTGTCTCTTCGGCTTGCACTTTGGGGGTTTAGGCTTTGAACTCTGTAAAGCTGCTTTGTGACGACACACTGTTGTCAAAAGTGCTTTATAAATTAATTACTTAAACTTTAATTACAAAAAAATAATAATAAAAATAGTTCAGACATCACTGAACAAACATTTTAAAAATAAACAGCTTGAATAAAAAGAACTGTAATTAAAAGTCTTCCTTACTGAATAAAAAGTTTGATAGATTGTGATGGACAAATGGACAATCCAATTTTATTTTTCCAACAGCTATACTTGTCAAAGTTCATCTTTTTTTTAAATGAGAGACTTTAATAAAATATACAATGTAAATATTTTAGATTTTTTTTTAAACGTCATCATATTAGAATTAATAACGTCAATTAATAAAAACAACAGAGCAAAAACAACTGTTTTATAAAGAGTGTATGTAGGTAATATCTGTTTAAAAGCTTAATATTTCATTAAGCTTTTGGCAAAATATAAAGGGAACTTTAAATTAAAGTGTAGTAACTCACAAAGTTGAAGGTGTCAAGTTTCTTTCTTTTTGCCAGGTCAGTAATGTTTTCGCCATTGTAAATGATGTCATCCATGCAGCCTTTAAAATTACTCTGACCTCTTAACAGTGGTTTTCCTGAGTAGGGTAGTCCTCCAAAATTAAGCTAGTGAGAGAAAAAAAAACAATAAAACAAAGACAGACAGACAGATAGATAGAATTATAATACAGGTGAAGTGTCTCATTATTCAGCCTTTTTAAACACTTACAAATTTATTAACAGCAATGCTACAAAAATAAATATGGTGCTTTGCCAGAAAAAAATAAATAAATCTGTATTTAACATATGTAAAGTTAAAGCTTAATTAAAAAGTGATAAAGCCCACAAAAAGCAGAAATTCGTGCCTCGTAGTCCAGGTCAAGCTGATCAAACTCTCCATTGGTGCGAAAGTGCTGAGTGTACTGATCCACAGTAAAGTTGACATTTCTTCGGTAGCGCTCAATTACCACTGAGTGCCAGTGATGGTCATCCAGCAGGCTTCCGCCAACTGCAGATGTGTGACCCAGAACAGAGCCATAGAGGGTATTCCCTGAAATTAAGAAAAAATGCCTAAATTATTAGTAAATTACACAGTGGTCATTCCTGATGATTTATCTAAGTTCATAAGTGGATTACTATTTTATTATTATTTTATTTTAGGTCAATGAGATATCTTCCTTAAATTCTTAATAGACTTTGCTCTTGCTGGAGACTGACGCACTTTCCTGCCCTCTGCGTCTACCCTGCTCTGTGTCTTGTCTAGCACAGCTCTTCGAAACAAAAAATAGAACTAATTTAATAAAATCTTCTCAATAAGAAGAAGGGGTTCGGGGGCGCCAGGATGTCCTGATGGATACACAATGCGGCTGGATACACAATGAATATGTAGGGGAAGTTGCATGTCATGTGGTTGTCACCCCTTTCTGTCAAGGATATTGAAGATGTTTAGCTATTCAGATTCATGATCACAAATGTGCTGCTAAATGAATTGGGCCTTGCACTGGTGTATAGGGAAACTGAAAGAGTTGGGTCAGTTGTCAAACTTCCCAATATGATTGATGTGTTGGGCAGAGCCGTTGGCACTTCATGTAATCGCAACATGTAATAGATCGTGAAGAAGCTTACTGCTCTGCATACAAGTCTGGAGAAATTGGAGACCAGAAATCAAAGTGGTATCTGTGGCCCTCTCTCCAGATTATTGTCTTAGTCTTATCTGCTTTTGGCTTATCAGCACTGGTCTTGCCCCTTGGTAAAGCACAATGTGGGTGCCCTTGTTTTTTTTTTTTGTTTTTTTTTGTTTGTTTTTTACTACCTAGCTTTCCCAATTGATTCCATTTTCAGATTTTTCCTCACCTAAATTTTTAATTGTGGGCCCATCTTATCTTATTTCAGGATCTTTATAGAAGTTTCACCCCTCCTCATTTAAAACAATCTCTGCTAAAGTCTACACTGTGGCATCTTCTGAATGTTGCTGGACCTGGACTGCATCGGGCGGAGGACCTGGCTGTATGGATGGGGGTTAAGTCCAAACGTGTCGTCTCTCAGCTCCTTCAGCATTGGAGGTCAGCACTCACCTCAAGAGAAAGGATGTGAGAAAGATTGTGCAACAGCGGAGGTTAGTCCAGTAGAGGGGCTTCAGTTCCAACACCACCATCACCCTTATAATAGAGGACTGCCAGGGGCCCCCTCTGGACTACAGAAAAGAACTAGACATGGACCTGGGTTTAGACTCGAGGAAACTCCTCTACAGTGCAAGTGTATTAGATTCCAACAAGAAAAAGCTTGAGAGCAGAACAGACACACGGAGAGGGGTATTAGAATTAGGCATTGGTTGTGAAGCAAGACCAGAGTGAAGAACACTTTATAAACCACCATTAACTAAGAGGGTCGGGGGCCTACAGTGGAGGATTCTTCATGGTATTATCGCGGTGAACGCTTTAATTTCTGTTCTCAATCCAGTTATTAATGACCAAGGTCTTTTTTTGTCACCAGAGAGAAATCGTGTTTCACAACTTTTTAAACTGCTTCAGACTATGTCTGTTATTTATCATTTCAGTGCCGTTTTAAAAGCTATTAACGTGATTTTTACACAGAAGTTTAAGTGTCAACTGGTGAATTTTATTCTAGGACAGAGCAACATGTATACAGAAAGAAAGAACAAAGCGACACAAATGGCAGACTCTGATGTGATTATGTTCTTCAACTGACTGGTCAAATTTATAATTTTAATAGATTTTATTTTTTACAAATGTATGAAAGACTGTGAAACTTTTAAGTTGGTGTGGCGCTGAAGGATGATAAGCTCTGTGTCGCACCAGATTTAACTTAAAAATGTGTAAATATTTATTTATTTATTTAAATGATTTTCCTTTACTGCACATTGAAATTTATTTTTGGGTAAAATAAAGTGTTAAAAGTCTCACTCTGCGCGCGCGCGCGCGCACACACACACACGCACACACACACGCACACACACACACACGCACACACACACGCACACACACACGCACACACACACGCACGCACACACGCACGCGCACGCGCACACGCACGCGCACGCAGAAAAGGATAGATTTTGAGAGGTGGTTTTACCCAGGTTTATTTGAAGCAGCAGCCTTCCACGTCTCAGTTCTAGTGTGATGTAATCACCCTGTTGACCTTCGCCGTGGAGAATAACCCCATTGCTCTCACCAGTCCTAAACTTTAAAGCAATCATGTCTTTGAGTATTTTCATCTTTTTCATTTTGAAGCGGTAGGATATCACACCTCGACCATCAAAATTAATCACATTGGTCCCTGTCGAAAAAAGCAGACACATGCTCAGTACAACTTACAGACTTTAGGTAAATATGTATTATATATACACACATATAGGTACAGTGTGTACGGCACAACTGCAATAATACACTGCATTAAAATAAAACTCTTTTCCTGGTTTCTCAAATATATGTATTTATTTCCTAATCTATATTCCCTGTTTTAAATTTTTTTTTTTTTTTTTTAATTTTTCTATTTTAGTAGATCAGTGAGATTATACTTACAGTAAAAACAGCCATAGATCTCCATCCTCAGACCTATCCGACCCCCTGTAAACCACTCCAGAGGAATGATGCGTATGTATCGAGTTACGATTGAGTACTGCAGGTCATGATGCACCACACTTTCAGAATTAAAATTTCCTGCAAAAGCCTGTACACCATGAGACAGTTATTTATATGTGTAGTATTATTTTAGACATGAGCCTTGGACCTTCAAGAACAGTGAAAGGACCCTCAAGTCACTCAAAAATGCTACTTGTCAGCTGAATAGTTTAATTAAACATACAAGTTTTAGTAAGGAGAAACCAAAAAAAGACACACAAAAAAACAAAAAACAAAACAAAACAAGAATTAGAGGTTAAAATGTAGTATACTGTTTTATTTAAAAAGCTTTCTTTAAAAACCTGCACCATAATTTTCAGACATATAAAGTTTGCAGATATATCTTTCTAAGAGGAACATCTGGTAAAAAAAAATACAACTATGTTATAGACTAACTTTGTTTAGAAAAGTATTAAAGCAACCGAGAAAAACATTTATTTAAAATGTTTATTTTAAACATTTTAAATATTTAAAAAATTATTAAAAACTAAAAACTCACTGTCCATTTTTTTTATTCATACAACAGTCATGTTGGCTGATAATTAACAGTGTATGAATTTGTAAATAATTAGGAACACGCCCTGTCCTTCACCTGTCACGTCTGGGTTTTCATAATTATATATTGTATTATATTTAAATATTTGGTTATGAATTTTCTTATTTTTTTGTAAGTCTGACAGTGTTTGTGTGCTGTTTAAAGGTCCCATGTTAAACCGTTTTATTGTGAGGATGGTAACCCAGTTCTGGTTTTGACAACAGCTTTCTTAACTTTAGTACAGGTTTATCAGGTTGGATTTCACTATTAATTTGAATAGTCTGGTCTAATGTTTTTGGTTTCCTCAGTTGCTCTGAAATTGTAGTTAAGTTATAACTTCTTTATTCTGAATGGTAATGATTCCTCTGGTAACAAGTTTGTTTATACAGGTCAATGATAAATAATTGATGTGACTTTTAATAGCAACTGATTGCATTTAAAGTAATTATACATAATAATATGTAATAAATGCAAATTTTGTTTACAATAACATTTCTATAACTATAGCATAAATAATTAGTGTCTAACTTACCCAGATGTTTCCATCCTGATAGTAAGGTCTCCAGTTCCTGCCAGAATCACTGTAGAGCATCCGATAGCGAGTGATCCAGTCAGAGCTGTTGTATCGACCCTGAGTAGCTATGGCCATCACTAACTTTCTGCTGCCTAAATCCACCTGGAGCCATGGGTTATGATCAATGTCAAACGGAGACCAGCCTCCAGCACCTACCAACACATTAATAAACATTTAATCAGTCTGAGAAGCGGACCAGACCAGCAAACCATCTGGTACAGAAAAAATAAATCTCTGTAAATATTGTATTAACTGCATGTATTGCCACATTGGAGTGAATATACAGAATTTAACAAAATCAGGTTTGTGTACGTACAGACAAACACAGAAATACAAGAAACTGATGAGTGCACAGAGCCACAGGATGAACCAGGACTAGAGAATGTAGTGTATGAATGCAACAAAATAATTTAAAAGACAAAAACCCAATTACTAAAGTTTGGTTTTACTTTGATCAAAATTTGCTTACATCCAAACTATTGCATTGTAACTGAAAAATTTAAATTGAACCATTGTAATAATTATAATATGGCAGTGGCAGGCCATGCATTTTATATCCAGGCCTTCAGTAATGAGCCGTCTTGAGTCAATTCAAATCAAAGTTTATTCATTACATGCATAGTTATACATGGTACAGCTAGCTGTAAAATGCTGACAACTTCCCCACAATTCAAATAAAAATATTAAATATACTGTAAGATTTATAACGTGACCAAAAAATTCTGTATTATTTAGGATTTAATTGATTAGAGTGCATCTGTGTGCAACTAATGCTGTGCAGAGTTAAAAAGTTATTGAGCGATATCAAGGTGTTCCAGATTTGTGTCAGTTTAATCCTGGTTCAGAGTTCCAAAAAGCCATTGGGAAGTGTTTGCCTTTAGGCAGTGTAAACATCATCCTGATGGCAATAGAGTAAACAGTTTGTTAATAGGATGACTGAGGTCCTTCACAATCTTTTTAGCTTTGGACCAGCACTGCTTCTTGTAGATGGTCTGGAGGCGCTTAGATGGTGCGCTCAGCTCAACATAACACCCACTCTAGTGAACGTCTATCCAGTTGGGTGCACTTTCCGAACCAGGTTATGATATTCCCTGTAAGGATGCTTTCACAGCACCTTGGAGGGAAGTCTGAAGTCCCTTAGGCTTTGGAGGGGGAAGAGATGATGATGAGCCTTCTACGCCAGTTTGTTAATCTGGCAAGACCTTGACTGGTCCTGTGCAGTGTGAACACCAAGGTACCTGAAGTTGTCCACTCCTTCCATTGGGGTACTGTTAGTCCTCACAGGGTGGTAGCTCTGCATCTGTTTCCTGATAGATTCCACGATCACCTGATGGATTCCACGATCACTTGATGGATTCCACTCCTTAGTCTTGCTGATTGAATAATCTCTTATATAAGAGATTATTATCCTGGCACCAGGTCTCCAGACATGTAATCTTCTTCAAGTAGGCCTTTTGGTTATTGTTGGAGATTAGGCCTACTACAACCGTGTTGTCAGCAAACCTGATGAAGGATGTGGAGCTGGAAGTAACCACACACTCATATAATGAGTACAGAAATTGATTCAAAACACACCCTCGAGGAGCACCAATGCTGAGAGAGAGAGAGAGAGAGAGAGAGGGTAAGAGATGGTTGCCCATCAGCACTGCTTGCCATCAGTCGGTCAGTCAAGACACTGGAGATCCAGTGACACGGAGATGGATGACGTCCCAGATCCTTCAGCTTGGTGGTGAGTATGGACGAAATAATCATGTTCAATGCTGAACTATAGTCTACAAACAGCATTCCGAGATCATTACTTCCCCCAGTGTCCAGGTGAGACAGAGCAGGATGAAGCAGGTGTTAGATGGCAATTCATCGGTCAATAACTATTTTATTTTTATAATAACATCTTATTATGCAGAAATGCAGTATAAAAAGCTGCTGCATCACAGACAGATAAGTCGTTGTGGAAAAATAACACTTTATTTATACTAAATAATTCCTGATTATCAAGATTCAAAGAACCTTTATTGGCATGACTGTATATACAACAATATCTCCATAGCTAAAAAAGGCTAAACCCTCACTCATAGACTTTCACTAAGTCTCCCATTTCACAAATACTCACAAGGCTGAAATTTGGCATTGTGATGCCCTGTTATATTCTTGAAAAATCTATGTATTTGTCACCTTCCTACATTTGATGATTCATTTGATATACCCATCAAACGCAAAACCTCAAATGGATTGGGGGTTTTGCGAGTACCTACGAAGCTATGTCATTCCTTATCGTCTTTGGAAAACCTACTGATACATTTACGTGAAACAGCAACTACATGGACACTGTAGTCACAACTCACCCTACATTCATTTCAGAATTTAATTTGCCACAAACCTCACTTTATAACATGTTCATTTGAAATATATTAACTCCAAAGCCATCACTCATTCAAAAACAATTGACATTTAACTTTCATGTTGTGTTTGTGCATAAAATCCATTCTGTTTTTCATGAAAAATAGTTCAATTATTTCAATTAAGAAATCCATTTGCATTGCCATAAAGCTAATGTTAAAAGTCAATGTGTATTTCTGTAATAAGTATTAATTAGCTGAAAATGTCTGCTAATCAAGTGATAGTGTAGGCCTTCTAAAAAGCTCTAGTATCAATAATTCAAAATCTGAAATGTTGCTCTACACTTATTTGATACTAAAGGGTGAGCAAAATTAATTTTGAAAACATAGGCATAAAATAAAAAAAATAATTTTATTTAAACCTGGCAACCAATAATGCTTGAATGTGATTAGTTAAAATCTCTAATAAGAAAATACCTGTCTGGAAGCGGCGCAACCAAGGGAAATGAAAGGGTGATGAAAGAAAGCAAACAAGGCATTTGGAATTATTTAACAAGTGTTCATGGAAAAAATACGATTAACATCAGTCTGTAATTGAAATTTTTTTAGAGAAGGCTTTGAAGGCCCTGATGGCCTGCCACTGTAATATGGCCAATCACGCAAGAACATTTTTGGGTTGTTGAATTTAAATATGGGGTATTGTGTTAATTTAAGCAACATGGTTTCATTACTGTGGTCATTCCTGCTCCTGTAACCTTATGTCACCCTGATATTGTTTAGTCCTTAATCTGTGTATGGACAACAAATTATGGTATAATAAATTATATGTTTACATATTAAAGTCTTTAAGCTCTTACCTTCTCTTCTGTTCAGTTTGGCATATCCAGAATTGTAGCCAGTGGTAAAAACAGAAGAACTACTAAAAGCACTATGGGAAAGCGGCGTACTTAGAGCATCATCACATTTCTCTAAAGAAAAAAAGTTATATTATTAATTAACCACATTCACATTCAACCACATTAATAAATGGATTCTGATTTCTTCTTGCAGGCACAAATCCTGAATTAATCATTTAGTGTAAAAAAACAAATGATACTGTAAAATTTGGGTAAACAAAAGGTTCTGTGTGGTGCTTCACTCAGTTATGCATGGGCCACATTGGGAATAAGCCCAAGAATTAATAACTGCCAGTGATTCGACGAGTGGACAAGTACTAAAATCAGCCTAGTTTGCTCACTGGCTATGGTTACTGTAATTACACTTTATGGTACATGCCTCAGCATTTGGCCAAATTAGTTACCTAACTAGAAAAACAAATACTTATTCACAAGTTGGCACGTGCAGCTCTCTTCGCCTATGGAGTGAGAGAAATGATATTTCGATTGTCCTGTATGTCCTACATTTACAATGGAATTGACAAGGCATCTGTATATGTGTACATACAAACACCAAAACAAATAAGTAAAGCTGCATACAGAGCCCCACTGGCCCCAGTCTCTATATATAAGATTAAGTAGACAATAAGGTGAGATATTTTAATTATTTACATTTGTCCTTTATTATTACCTTTTTGCAAAGGAATATAGTATAGTTTTGTTTTATTCTGTACTATGAAATACTGTGCAGCTGTTTCCAGACTCCGATACACACCTGAACAGAAGTGTCACCACTATTAAAGTGTCCACATAAGAATCACAGCAAATGCGGTTCTGCTCCAATAAAAAGAACCATGCCAGGTTTAGTTGACCCATCAATAAGACATGAGATGGTTAGGAAATAAATTACAGCAACAAACTTCAAGGCATGAAATTCTCTGCATCAGGGGGTTAAACTGACTTCCACACGAGACTCTGTTCAGATCTTAGATTATTTGAAAAAAAAAAAAAGTCTGACAGATCAATGCAAGCAACTCTTACTGTTCTGCCTTTTAAAGGAATAAGATACAGTGTGTCAGTGATTTTATCGTGTACTGCAAGCTCCTTCCAAGCAGACAAAAAAACCAAACCCACCTCAACTGAATTATTCATTCATTTTAATAACCACACACAGCAAAGCATAGTTAATGTACTTGCATCATCATGCAAAAAATGGTTGTGACAAAAAAAAAATTAACATTTAACCTAGACATTTGTAGGTACTTAGCTATTAACATTTATTCATTATCTTAATATGATTTATTATTATTCCTTTTTCCTGTACAAGGGTCACAGTGGGGTTTCCCATGCCCATCCAGGGGAGAATGTCTCGGGCACTGGGTAGATGCACCCAGGACAGGGCACCAATCCATCACTGGGCACATACTCACTCGCACAGCCACATACACAAACAGACACTATACAGGGCAACTTAAGGGGCTTTCAATTTGCCTTATATCTATGTTTTTGGAATGTGGGTGGAAACCCACGCTGACACAGGGAGAACATGGAAACTCCACCCAGATTGGGATTCGAATCAGCAATCTCCAGAGCTGAGAGGCGAACGTGCTAACCACTGAGCCATCGTGCAGCTAGTTATTAACATATTAATGCTCAATGTATTATTGTTAACTGAAAATTGTTTTGCTGACTGACTAACATGTCTTTTATCACTGTTGAAAACAGCCAAATATTCATTTTGCATTTTATCTTAAAGCATTACTTCAGCTGGTTGTAGAAATGATAATTTGACACAGTGATCACACGCCCTGTTTGTTTCCTTCCTTAGTTAGCTGACTTAATTACAAAGTCAGGGTACATAAAACATGAATGTCCTGTTCAGAGTGAACAAATTATAATTACTACAGTTATAGATTCATGACAGCATGCATTCCAAGCAGATTAGGATACAGCTCAGGAAACTATTGTTTAAGGGCAGATAAAGAAAATGCAAATCAATAAATGGTTTGTTGTGTTTCAAAAGTTTCAGAAACATCAAGCCACATTTCTGTGGGTTTTCTCCAGGAGTTCAGATTTCTTTCCTGTTTTTCTGCTTTTAGAACCTGTACTGCCAATCTGCAACTTTTAGGCTTTTAAACCATTTGAATCTCATGCATGACGTGAGTGCATCCCTGAGTAGTTTCCTTTGTGTGGAACTGACAGCGAGGTCCCTGCACATTCACATGGATGATGGTACTGATGCTGAGCACAATTAATTCCACCTCTGTGACTTCATGTCCTCATGGCATGTAAGAAGTGTGAGAAGGGTTGAGGAGTGACAGAAGTGATGCCTTTGATTACATATTCAGTCGTTTTTACATTTTTTATGTCTTCTACACAAATTAACTGAATTTAAGGTTTGCACAGCCTCCAGCTGGAAAAGTGCAATCAGATCAGTACATTTCAAACTGTTTTACTGATAGGAACCATAACATTGTTTTTATTTTCATGTCGCGACAACAATAGGGGAAAAGACAGGCGATTAGGGTCGTTTAGGGTGCAGGGGCCACTCCTTATGTCTTTTTTCGACACTGTGGTGACATTAGGCATATTTTATGGAGTGGTGTGCTGGGGCAGCCAGGAACAGACTGAACAAACTGATTTGGAAGGCCAGCTCGGTCCTGACAGAAGCCGGTGCATGTGGTGGTTGATCGAGGAGGATGGTAAACGAGCTGGCAATTATCATGAACAATGAACATAATGATGAGACCAACACCACTGGGCAGCACCTTCAATGATGGGCTGCATGATCCGGAGTGTGTTCAGGAGCGTTACTGTGGGTCCTTCATTCCGGTTGCATTTAGACTGTACCATCAGTACTGCTTTTAGTTAGCAACACACACCAACTGACAATAACAATGTTCAATTATTTGTTAATGTGCAAATCAAGGGCAATATTCCACAATTATGGTGTATATATTCATTCATTCATTATCTTCTGCTTATTCCTTTATGAGGGTCCTGGGGGGTTCCCCATGCCCATCCAGGGGAGAACATCTCGCTGGGCAGATACACCCAGGACAGGGCGCCAATCCATCGCTGGGTACACATTCATTCACACAGTCACACACACACACACACACACTATACAGGGCAATTTACCCTCATGTTTTTGGAATGTGGGGGAAAACTGGAGAACCCGGAGGAAACCCACGCAGACACGGGGAGAATATGCAAACTCCACCAGTGCCCCAGCACTGAGAGGCGAATGTGCTAACCACTAAGCCACCGTGCCGCCCCACAAGTAAATTCAATATTATATCAAATACTTCTATACATGAATAATACTGTGTCCTAATACTTATTAAAACATCTCAGACTTAAATACAGGGTTTATACTAACGTTATATATTCCGCTTTTTGTACAAGAAAAAATTTAATTGGTAAAATTTGTCATGATGCTCCTGCCAATGAACAAACCCTAACCAGCCACTTGAGAGCTTCAACAGGAGAGTTCTAGTGCCATGTCCCAAGCCTGGTTAATTGGTGAGGGTTGCGTCAGGTAGGGCATCCAGTATAAAACAATTGCCAAATAAATAATGCGAGTTCATGACAGTTATTCCATACGGATCGATCGAGGCCTGTGTTAACAACGACTGCCACTGGTACTGGTAACAAACAGGATCCTGGCGGCAATTGGACTAAGGGTTGCCGAAGACGACGAAGAGTGAAGCGTGTGGGAAGGCAAAGAGAAAACAGGAGAGGAAAGAGTATAGGACTAAGGGTAGCAATACTGAATGCCGGGACGATGACAGGGAACGGTAGAGAGCTGGCTGATATGATGCAGAGGAGAAAGGTTGATATTTTGTGTATTCAGGAAACAAAGCGGAAGGGTAGCAAGGCTCAAAGCATTGGTGCAGGATTTAAACTGTGGTACCATGGTGTGGATAGGAGTAGAAATGGAGTTGGGATGGTCCTGAAGGAGGAATATGCTAAGAATGTTGTGGAGGTAAAAGAGTGTCAGAAAGGGTGATGAGTCTGAAGGTAGAAATTGAGGGTGAATGTTGTCAGGTTGGCTGTGAGTTAGAGGAGAAAGAGAGATTCTGAAAGGAAGATAGATGAAATGGTTGAGAGCTTTCCCAGAAAGGAGAGAGTGGTGATTGGTGCAGTTTTCAATGAGCATGTTCGTGAAGGTAACAAAGGGAATGAGGAAGTGATGGGTGGAGTTAGGGGTTAAGAAAAGGAACCTAGAGGGACAGATGGTCGTAGATTTTGCAAAGAGGATGGAAATGGCTGTTATTAACACATCAAGGATTATCAGATAAGCACATCAAATAATGTATTAATGTATTATAAGTAGATATAAAAAAGCAGCCTGTCTCAGATATCCAAGTGCCTGCCTTTCCACTTTTTCGTGGGCCACCGTATATCATTGCGCATCTCTACTTCTAATACAATAACATTTGTTTAACCTTGAGAAAAATTTATGGACTGTACCTCTCAACTTTAAATTTGCATTTTAATGTACCCAAATTAAAAAAAAAAAACAGTCTTATAAATAGAAAATAGTCTTTGCCTTTTTCCTTACAACATGCAGCTTCAAGTTTTTCACTTACTAGCACATCTTTCTAGATATTGTACATATTGTACAGTTCTTTAAACTGTATAACATCTAGACATTTAGATATTGCGCAAGGAAACAGTGCTGAAACACATTCCTACAGTAAATCTGAATAACCAAGACACACCTAAGTTTTAAGAAACATCTAGTCTGCATAGCTGTATGAGCAGTGAATAATTCCTTCTTGCATGTCTGGGCTTTGACTGCAGATGTACACAGCACAAGCTTTAACTCTGTAGCGGTTGCATGTTACAGCACTGTGAATAAATCCTTTGACACAGACAATTTGAACCTTAAATCCTTCAATAATCTAAAGGATAGTACCCTCAATATTATTATTGTTAGCTTTAACAGTGGTAAATATTAATAAAGTTTCATAAAACCATATTTCAGAAAGTTACATGCTTCTAAATTACAGAAAGAGTATACAACTCCTTACAGAAAGTCTACTTGTCAAACGACTGAGCCCCCAAACTGCCAAATATTGTGTACCTAAGGTTTATACTTACAACTATATAAATTTTTATTTCTGTACCAATAACAATGATGTTTTTTTTTCTGGAAATCTGGAACCCTCAATTTAACATTGGTTTAAAAACTTTCACATCCTTAATAATCTCAGCAGTCAGTGATCATATAGTGCCCCTTTATCTTATCCAATAAGTAACTACATTTCAAATGTTAAAGGATGAGCAAACCAGCATGTGGGTGAGATGGGTGCACCAAACAACTGGTGCACCAAACAAATTGGCTAACCCTTATTTTAAGTATAATGACTACACCACATTAAAGCATGTTGTAAAACTATTTTGAAATACTGGAAGAGAATCATATGACTAATCATGAGTCCTTAAACCTTACTTTGTAAAAGTATACTTGAACAAAAAAAAGTATCATACTAAGCAGCTGTTAATCTACTTTGGGCCATATTTTAGACCCCACTCAAGGGGCGTTGTTGCTATCTTTCAATGAATTTTTTCAAAAACAGGCGCGTACCCAATGCAATGGAACAATATTAAATACTAGCTGAATAGATTTGCCGTGAACTTGATATCAACGTGGAAGTTGAATGCGTTATGGCTTTGGAGTTTATATATTTCGAATGAATGTATTATTATAGAGTAAGGTTTCTGGAATAAAAAATTACAATGCCAAATTTCAGATTTGTAGGTATAAGTGGGAGAACTGGTGATATGTCAGTGAGTAATGGCTTTACCTTTTATAGATATAAAGATTACTACTTTTGTGCAGAGAATGCATATACAGTACATGGTCTACACTTTACTGTGTATTTTTAATTTGCTGTAAAATAAAATACCTCTTGGGCCAGTCGAGTTAGCTATGTTGTTGAAATAGCAACTCGCCAAAGTTGGGGCACCAACCTCTTAAAGAGGTAGTGACACGCTAATGGGTTTATTGGTTAATGGGTTTATAAAACACGCCCATGAAAAAAATCTGTATGCCTTAAATCCTGCTACCAGGTGTGCCGTTGACTGCTTGCTAAAAATCACTAAAACGTGACTTCTTGTGTATTTCATTAAAACATTAAACTTTTTAAGGGACTTTAAGGGATCTATTTACAGTAACATTTTAAAATAACTGACAAAATGACAGCAAGTTTTTATAATATTGTTGAACATGGTTTACCTGGCAAGGTCCTCGATAAGTTGGTTAATTAGTTTCAGCCAGATCTCAGCTAGTAGTGTTTCAGAAACTTTAGCCAGTATGGCAGTCTTCAGTGAAGTGATGTTGTTTTGCTGGCAAGGGCGAGAAATAAGGAATCTTAGACAAAATTGGGATAATTTGTTAAAAGTTGCAAATGTTTAAGTTAAGAGAATCTTTAAGGTTGTACCAGTCTATCAGCAATGAACAAAATAATGTTCACTGCATCTAAGCGATGGTCTATATCCTCCCAGAAGGATGTGAGTATAACAACTGGCTTTGAGTCAGCCCAGGGCAAGTAGTAGTAGTGATTTCCTTTTGAATGACACAAAAGAATAAACATTTATATTCACACCAAATCCTACAAAATTCAGTTTCCATAATATGACCCTCACCATCAAATACAGCACAGCTGTACCGCGTAGTCGATGCCAGGGGTTTACAAGTTGAATCCAATTTATTCCCATAGTTGCCAATGCTGACCTCAAACTGAATGGGCTCTCCGGTCTCCTGAAGCATGCAAGCACTGTGGAACACCGCACACAGCGAGTATTTTCGTTTCCGCTGGAACTTCTGCTCACAGAAGGACATTTGGCATGAATGAAGAACAATTTTAATATATTGGGACAATTGATAAAACAAGTACATAATTGTGGTTGCTGCAAAACAGCATATGTCCTTCCCTATGTGTCAAATTCACTATTTTAAATTACACAGAAATTTCTGAAGCAAACATTAAGACTCGTTGAAATGTTAACACATTTATAATAATATGCCACAAAACTTATCACAAAGTGAGAAAGTGATCTATTTGCCTACTCTGCATACACACAGAGGAATTTTCCCTCCACATTTAACCCATCTATGGGGTGAAACACACACATATACACCCACTAAGTGAAGTGAGTACATCTGCCCAGAGTGGTGAGCAACATTTTATACGGCCCCCGGAGAGCAATTGGGTTTAGGTGCCTTGCTGAAGGGCACTTTAGCCATAGTACTTGGTGGAACTGGGAATCAAACAACAGAAATGAATCTAATTCATTTCAAATCATTTAAAAAACATTCATCATGTTTTTTTTAATTGATCTCATTAATCTTAAAGTAACTTTTTGTAACAATGTCGGCATGAATGAGAATAGGAGACAGGATTTTTCCCAAAAAGAATGGGCTTTATTACACACTGTACTTAAAATACATTAACATACAAATGTGCTGGCTGGTGAAAATGTCCCTCTCCTGTGGTCCTTTTCCCACAGCATGTGATCATGAACTATTATTATTCTCTTGTTGTTTTCCGAATTGGTTATGACCGCATTTACCACAATGCAAGTCACAGATAAAACATATAATGCTTGTGTAACTTGAGTACAGTCATAAACGTATCATGTTTAATGTGCTACAGATTTAACAAACATTGGTCTTTAATGAGGATGCAGCTGTCAAGTTATATATGCATTTATTTATTATATTTTAAATTATATTACTTTAAGTTGCATTATATTACTCACTAATAATGCTAAATGTAGAACTATTAATATTAAAAGTACAAAAATTTTCAGATGTCAGTAACATTTTGGATATCAGCCACACTGCACTCTAATATTGCCCTCAGTCAATATAAAACCTATAACAGTCTACCACGTCTCTTGACATCACAGAAGTCAGAGATATCTGGTTCAAGTACTTTGTGATAAAGAAACACTCTTTTCCCTTTAGGGTATTAGTTTTTATCTTGTGGTGTCTCTTTTCCATTTCACACATATTTATTTGGGATAAGATAAGAAAATTGGTGAAGGAAGATACATATAAGAACCACCATCTTTCTGGAAACCACTCAGTCATGAACCCTGAATTATATAAATAGACAGAACCTATTCATTTGTTCGTGCCATTATTGTTATTACCTGTGCTACTAGTACATCATCGCTGGGAATGTCCTCCACTTTCTTCTCAATCTTGTGATCTAGCCGAGTGGAAAGTTCAATAAGAGCCCTCCCTCTGTAGGCAACCCCCTCACCCTGTGATGCACAGATAAGCAATGATTCATTCTTAATCTTAAGTACAGATAAAGAACTAAAGAACATTTTAAAAACATTTTGTGCAAATCAAATAATAACAAATGAAACATGTTGTAAGGTTGTGAATATGAATGTGTCAGTTCCATATACCAGTGTTTTTTAATCGTAGCCCTGAAGGCTAACTACACTACACTTTAACAGCCACAGTTTATATAATGAGTTGTCAAGTTGTGTTCTAAAAGTAAAGGGCAGCGGAAATTCAAGGCCGGCAGTGTGAAGCAGTGCTTTGAACTACTTAACACTGGAATGCACGCTCATAATCCTGCTATTGTACTTGTATTTATTTGTACCATATCAAATTAATTTAAATTT
>JAOUQT010260073.1:0-17124 GCA_025769995.1 Xyliphius kryptos | reverse complement strand
CCCTTTATTTTTTGAGCAGTGTGTATGTATGTATGTATATATAGAGAGAGATAGATAGAGAGAGAGAGAGAGAGAGAGACTTTTTGACTTTTGAAGCCGCTTTATTTTAACTAAGGCAAAGATTCAAAGGGTATTAAAGGAGAGATTTACTAACAAATATTGAAGAGTAAAACAGAGAGAGAGAGAGAGAGAGAGAGAGATAGATAGTACACTTCATATTCTAAGCAAAATATACTGCAAGTACTTGCCAATTGAACAGTGCATACCTTCTGGGACTGAGATTTCCATGGCTCTTTATCTAGCAGATGCTTCAGGCTGTAGGGCATGGCCAGTAGACACTGTTTAACTGATTCTTCTGTGGTTAAGGGGTTCACATAGAGGTCATGAGACAGCTCTATGTGCTTTAAGGAGGACTTGTGCCAAGGGAACCAGTGAACACGAACACCAATCAGAAGAGGCATGGAGTGGTCAGCCCATGACACCACAGCTGCAGCAAAAACATCCAGAAGGAATCTAGTGCCCTAAAGTAGTGGTTTGAAAACACATTTGACACAGATGTTTCAGCACAAACGATGACAGGAACAATAAACTCAATAGACAGTGATACACTGATTGAAACTAAAAAACATGATAAATTTATTTTAATTAAAAGAATAAACTTACCAATTAAATCGATGAACTTATATAACATTCTTTACACTATGTATTTCATACTATGTCCAAGAGCAGGGCCACATGATGAAAATGTCAATAAAGCAGACATGCAATTTAAAAACCATAATTGCGAACCATTTCATGCAACTTAAACCATTTTACAAAAACACAACACAAACACTACTGATGCTTTGCTTCAATAAATGTAAGGTTTTAAAAAAGCAATAAAAAGAAAATCGATCGACTAAAATACGATGAAAATGTTCAGGTTTGCTAGACACTAATCAATTGAATGTTGGATGCACAGGGATCATCTGTAATTCTCCTGACTTAAAAATAGACTTAAACAGGGCACGATGGGGTGGTCCCCATCACAGCCCTGCCCAGTAAATAGAATTAGGCCAGATACTTTTCCTTTTTTGTGGTTCTTTCACCATTTAACCTAAAGTGCACATTCAAGTTTCATTACTTCCTTTTACAAATTTATTTTGCAGCACATGAGACTATGGTTTGTCTTCTCTCCAACCATCAGTGTTATTTATTTATAATATTTTTCTACATTTTTACTTAAATATACTTGGCTTGCCTTTAGCTGTTTAACATGGAATAAAAACAATACAATTCAGAACCAGAAATAGTTAACAATATTAAATGTGGTAAGTTAAATATAGTTAATGGATTTCTGCTTCTTGGACAGTAAACAACTACATAGGGTATAAAATAATATTAAAGTACCATCATTTCCCAAATTGATGGCTTTTAATTGCTTCCCTAAAACATATGTAACAGTGTGGCACTCGGGGTGGAGAGGCTGAGCCAACGCGTGGATCAGCGATCTTGATTAATACACCTGATGACATGTGCCGCTTTGGTGGGTGTGTGCAAATGTGTCATGTAGGCAATAAAGCCTTTCTCTGGTTCTCATTCCTTCCCCACCCTCGTTACATTTGGTGCCGAAAACCGGGAAGGAGTGAGGATAGGAGACAGGATTTATTGCAGACACATTTACACGCACCAGGCTTTACAGTATCCACCATTCCACCAGCGAGGGAGGTCAGTCTCATTTTCTGAGGCATATGATGTCACAGCTTATAAAGCGGCAAACGTTATCAGGCGGAGCAGCATCAGGTGTGCTAATCAAGATAGCTGGCCCACGTGTCGGCTTCGCCTCTCCCTACCCAGTGCCATGGAGTCAAATAGACAACACAGGAAAGTGTTTCAGTGGGCTTGAATAACATCAACACACTTGTATAAGTTTACAAAACATTGCAAAGTATGTCTAAATAAGATATATCTATCATATATAATAGAAGAATGTCATAAAAATGTATTAGACATTCATTAAACATATATCTTAAATTTATAGCTTAATGTTTAATTAATTAAATTTAAGTTTAAGAAAACTTGAAACACTTTTTAAAAATGCAATAAAAAATTGTGATTTGCTAATGCAATTAAAATATATAAAACACAAAGTTTTTCCAGTAACAGATAAGCCCATTAAGATAAATAAATAAATAAAAATACACCATATTGCTTAATCATGGAAAGCAAGGATTGATCATTGTTTATCAATTTGTGCTAAATTGATCATATTAACCTCTACAGAGTCCTAGAGTATGTTAAACCTCAAATGGTCAAAGTGGATTTGTATAGGGAATGTATATGTATGGTGCCCTCTATAATTATTTGCACCCCGTCTTAAGACAATGCAAAAACAACAACAACAAAAAAAAAACAACCTAAGCTTTAATTCAAGTGCCTATTTGGTGGCAAAGAACATCACACATTAAGATATTAATCTTTTGAATGAAATCATGTGTGCCACAATTATTGTCACCCCCTAGTGTTCTCTTCTGAGGTGTCGTCTTGAGGTGTCCCGTCTCCTTGTCTGTGGCACTGCGGATACGACTATTGTGGAATGGAACATGGACTTCTGTTGACTGCCAGCATTGCAGTCCTGGAGGATGGACTCACAGTTACAGAATTGTTTCTATTGTTTAAATGGACTCTACTCTGATGCTGCCTGGCCGCCCAAGGAGGATGAGTCCCCACTGAGCCTTGGTCCTCCCAAGGTTTCTTCCTAAAATAACATCATTACAAGGAGTTTTTTCTTGCCACTGTTGCTTCGGCTTGCTCTTTGGGGGTTTAGGCTTTGGACTCTGTAAAGCTGCTTTGTGACGACACACTGTTGTAAAAAGCGCTATATAAATAAATGACTTACTTACTTACTCTTCAGAAGTTGGGAGATGCACAACCTCTCTAAACTCTCCAGAGTCCTGGGTCCTCCCCCATGAACTCTCTTCAGCTTACCCCAAAAGTATTCTATTGCGTTTAGGTCTGGGGACTGAGATGGCCATGAGAGGAGCTTGATTTTGTGCCTTGTGAACCATTTTTGAGTAGATATGCCCACATGTTTGGGGTCATTTTCTTGCTGAAAGACCCAGTGATGACCCATTTTCAGCAGAGACCACCAGATTCTGATTTAAAATGTTCTGATATTTCAAAGAGTTTATAAACCCATGTGT
Source organism: Xyliphius kryptos (assembly GCA_025769995.1). Taxonomy (NCBI): domain Eukaryota; kingdom Metazoa; phylum Chordata; class Actinopteri; order Siluriformes; family Aspredinidae; genus Xyliphius; species Xyliphius kryptos. The sequence continues at coordinate 13,942 of JAOUQT010260073.1, read as the reverse complement.
TCTTACAAGGTTTCCAGGTCCTTTGGAGGAGAAACAAGCTCACAGCTTAACCAATACTCCCCAATACTTAACTGTGGGCATGGGATGATTTTCTGCATAGTCATCCGTGGTGTTGCGCCAGACCCACTTAAGAGTGTTTGTTGCCAAAAAGCTCCATCTTGGTGTCATCTGACCAAATCACATGGTACCAGTTACAATTCCAGTACCACTTGGCAAACTCCACCTGTTCACGAGGAGTATAACTCAGAAAAGGCTTTCTCTGTGCATGCCTCCCAAACAGCTTGTTGGCAGGTAGAGAGCATCCGATGGTTGATTGGCAGAAAAACCCTCAGGCTCCCAAGATGCTACCATTTGCTTAAATTCTCTTACAGTGAGCTTTGGGGAACTTTTCACTTCTCTCACCATCCTTCTTACTGTGCGTGGTGGCAAGATACACTTACGTTCTCTTCCAGGCCCGTTTTTCACAGTTCCTGATGTTTTGAACTTTTTAATGACTGCTCTGACTGTAGATAAGGACATCTGTAGGTGAGGGGTTGTTTTCTTGTAGCCATTGCCTGATTTATGAAGGTTACATCTGCCATTCTTAAATAGTGTGCTCTCTTGTCTTTCTCATATTTAAGAATGAGTAAGAGAACTAGGCCTCTGTGTAACGCCATATTTATAGCAGGGAAACAGGAAGGAATGAATTTCTAGATAGGACCTCCGGTGCCTTGATACTTTGATCCAATTTAAAAACTATAATAGAAATTACATAAATGGATTAAATACATTTATTTCCAAGAAATTATTAAGAGTGCCAATAATTGTGGAACAGGTCATTTTATGAGAAATAATTATTACCTAATCAGGATTTTTTTTATTCTTTTTTTCCACTTAAATTGAAGGTTGATTTAAAAAAAAAATTGAGTCAGATTATGCTTCTGCAATAAAAAAAAATATTATTTTAAGGCTTTTCTTTTGTTCATGTCGAGAGTTTCTCTCTTTGCTCTCCATTTTACTTTGGCAGATACTTATCGATCACAGATGACTGAAATTTGTTGTACTCCTGTCTACTTTCTTCAGATCTTGTTTTATTTTGCCAATCTATTCCTTCTTTAACTTTTCAACAGTCTATTTCCCCTTTTCTTCTGTAAAGAGCTCACAAAGAATAAGTCCATTTATTGTTACCAGTTGTCAAGTTCTCATGTACTATAATCCAATCCTCTTTAAGTCTTTTTTTTTATTTTACTTAAATTTCCCTCTGATCATTGGTTCTCTTCCAACTCGTTTCGTCTTTTTACCACTAAAGACATTATACAAACCACCATTTAATTCTGTCCAACCACGATCTTCTCTCCTTGTCCTATCCAGTATTGAAATCAAAATTGAAACAGCAAAAACATTTATCATTTAACATGTGACGCTACAGAATATATCCAGTAGAGGGCAGACCAGCAAGATTATTTTCCCTTCTACAACTTTTACTGGATCCACTCTTAACTTTGAGTGTGTAAAGTATACTACATGTTCATAGTTTGCACTGTGATACTTAGCTCTTACCCTTTTAGTATTTTCACATTTCACTGAGGGAGCACCGTATGCCACTTTCCTGATGTGACCCATTAACTCAAGCAGCCACTCCATCCTTTTGGACACACCTAAAAGCAAAAAACACAACACTGACATGAAGCAATTAAATTTTTTCTTTTTTATATAAAGAGAAAACAATATTATATACTGTGTATATATAGACCCTTCCCAAAAAATTTGAATATCATGGAAAACTAATAATAATTTCTTTCAAAAAGTTAAACTTCCATAGATTATAGATTCAGGGCCCACATTTTAAAAGATTTCAAGCATTAATTTGCTTTTTTTAACATAATTTGGGCTTCCATTTTATAAATCTGATGTAAATAATGCATCGTTTAAAAAAAAACATTTTAAGAGCACGTGCCTGTGTTGGGATTAGAAGCCAGTCGGGACTGATAGAAGCACTGCAACAGGAGCCAGCCAATTTTGTCACTCGTATCCCCCTGAAGTACGATTCCGATAACATCATTGAGCGCCAGGAGGGGGATTCTGCCCTTTGAACTTAGGTATGAAAGAATAAAGGCAGTCTTCTCCACATTTGTCTATAGGGGTCACAACAAAACAATCCGTAAAGCATTTCTCAATGCAATGATGTAGGGGCTTAAATGTTAAATCAAGAAAAAAATGTTTGGTGTTGAAAGTCAAACATGACTTGTGTATTTAGCCTGTTTGAACAGATGATTCTGATTTACTTAGTATTGTCCTTATTTGGACGGTCAACTAATTATTACAGTTCTCATTTAGAACGATTTGTAAACCATAACTAAAGGTTACAATTACATCTGAATTTTCAGTTCACCTGTACCTCAGTAACTTTAACAATCCTGTCGATCTCCATGTCCGTCATTTCCGACAAACAGCAACAGATACCTTCGTATAGATCCACCTCATTGGCCTACACAGATAAAAAACAGGTAATACAGAGTAATACAGAAAAGCCTTTTATAAATGTATTAATACTTCATTACAAGCTAATAAACATTTTTTTTTTATTAAAACCTTTTAAGAAATGTTCTTCACACAGAAATCCATTACAAGTACAGCAATAACCTTTAAACACTTGCTAAGTGACTAAGAACCAAATTATGTCCCCACATATTTTTTTGTGGTGTTTTAAAAATTGCCTTTAAAAACAAATGTACAAGTAAAGGTCAAGAAAAGCCCAACAATGGCATCTTTTGAGTCTTGTGATCACTGATTAAAGAAAGATTACTAGTACAAACCGTAGAAACAAATGAACTATTGTTCTAGACTTTAAATGCACAACGTCACATTATAAGGTATGCGTCTAATAAAATGACCAGTGAGTAAAATCTCTAACAGCAATGCTATGGCTGATCAATTTTGCATTCAAAAAACATATTAATGAATCAAACCTTTTTTATTATTTTATTATAGTTATTATATTAACTGTACTCCGCCACAGTTGTGCCTAAAACCACCTTTTTCCCGTGATTTATTCACAAAAACGCATGCCCTCTAGTGCCTTATTGCTTTATGCAATTAAGCAACAAAACAGATTACAAAATGTAATTGTATAACTACAAAGTCCATCTATTTGGTAAGTAGAACTATTTATATGTAAAACTTTTACATTTTGTGCCTGATTAGTGTCTATAACATTCTCAAGTGTGAAATATAAAATTGTAACTTAAAATTGAGAAAACTTAGCGGTTAGCTGTTTCATCAATATTTTTTAGAATTGTAGTGGTTAAGATGTTAAAATCATCATTTAACTCTAGTGTATATGTGAGAATGTTTTCATGCTCATACCGGGATGTGATCAGGTAAAAGGTGAAAAAGCTTTTCAGTGGTGGAACACAGAATGGTCCAGCAGTTCTGTGCTGGGTTTGGAAGGGCCATAGCTTTAGCAAGACCTTTGAGGATAGAGAGGCAAATGGGGAGGTGCTGAGCTCGGTTGGCTGGATTAAAATGTTCCACTGCTAGACTCTCAACATACACCTGCAGCTTATCTTCTGCCACATGCTTCATCCACAAACACAGGCACTCGTACAGAAAAGCTCTAGTACAAAGCTATACATGATAAAGCACAGCAAACATGACAAATGTTAGAGTTGTGTAAAACATTATATGGCCAATTTTTACATTTGTGAACACATTAACAAAAATTATAAATTAAAAAGATATATTTAATACAAATAGAAATCCTGATACTAAAACTTACACTGAGGCCATGGACCAGAGGAGGCGAAAGCCAAACACCAAGGAACAGGGATGCACTGGTGGAAGACTGACTCTGATTGGCAGCCAGATGTAAGCACTGATGTTGTATCTCTTCACCTAAAGATGAACACAAGTCATCAGGCCACTTTGTAAATTAGAGTAAATTAACCTATAATTTAACAACAGGGTCAGTAAACGTGTTTAAATATTGGCTGCAATCTGTACATTGTTTATTTTTTCGTAATGGTCATCTAGATGTTTGTGAAGCACTTTTGTTATATATAAATATGGTCTGTGGGCCCCTACAGTTTAATAACTTTCAGTTTCTATAGCTGACAACAATGTTCATTAAATTTGTGGCTTAATTGTCCAGTGATAATCAGGTAACTTTTACTCGTGTCTGTGTGTTCTAATGCAAGTGTAATCAGTAACAATTAATTTGAAATCAATACCTTTTTTATCCCAGTATCCCAGTTATCAAAAAATAAAAGTGTCTGTCAGCACAGTGTACAGAGCATTGAGCAGATACCAGGAGACAGGCCAGTACACCAGAAGACATGGAGGGGGCCGTAGATGACAATATCTGCTGACTCATCAGGAGCATGCCCAGGCGTGGTAGGGAGGTCATACAGGCACGTGGAGGCCACACACACTACTAAGCCTCTTTGTAATTTGTCTTGAATTTCCACTGAAGTTGGATCAGCCTGTTATTTGTTTTTCCACTTTGATTTTGAGTATGATTCCAAATCCAGACCTCCATGGGATAATAATTTTGATTTACATTTTGATCATTTTTATGTTATTTTGTTCTCCACCATCTACTAAATAAAGATTTTTCAACTGAAATAATTTATTCATTTAGATCTACGATGTGTTCTCTTTATTTTTTTGAGCAGTGTATTTTCATGATTTAATTGTAGCCTATTAAACCAAAAAAGTAGATTAAATGGGATATGAAGATTTGCTATAAGCACTATTTTCTTTCTGCACCATATATCAAACAATAAAGACAGATGATGGACGTATTGTGATTATAAAACATGGGCCTTTAATAAATAAAATGCATAACCTTTAGTCTGTTGTTTTCCAGAACAAGAACGCTGGAGAAAGTACCATTAAAGGATTTCGGAAATTTGCAGACCTACCTACCTTCCCCATACAACTGGAAAATATATAACGCAAATAAGTTACTTGTAAAGATAGTAAGTAATATTAAAAATGAGTAAAGCATGGAAGTATTTTAAACCTAGGGAGAAAAATCTATTTTGTGAATTATAATAATTTATTACATTATGCCAAAGTAGGATTGTGGTGGCTTAGGGGTGAAGGTACACTACTTTAAATAAAATTATTTTCCTCCCACACTAATGGCCTTTAAGAAATGCTCTTTATCCTGCATTTTTAAATAAAAGTTAATAGTTATAGTTAAGAATTAATAATATAAATGAATGACCTATTCCTCGATTAGAAAAATAGGATAGGGATAGGTTTCTAATTTAATGTGTTAGTGTTGCCACATTACATTATCTAAAAAAAAAAATTATGATAGAATTTAGTAATACATTAATACACATTCATTCAGTAGAAAATCTTTGGAATTTGAATTTTAAATCCGTTCCACCTTTCCAAGTGCAGCAGTATTAGATGTGTAGTTTTGATGCTGCATCAGTAAATATAAATAGCTTTCAGGTTTTAAACAAATTGCTCATCTGCTTTCTGTATTAACTCGTGTTTAGTTTCCATTGACTTTTAGATGGAACCTGATAATGTCATTAACCAGTCTTCACGATCACAATACTTGTTGAAGTTGGAAACTCAATCCTTTGAACTAAATGTGCTATTTTGTATTACAAAGAATCAGATCACATATGTTGCTGAAGTATTCAAAATGAATTTAATAACTAATCTTTGCTTTTATCAAGTAAAAAAAAATCAAAAGGTTAACTATATATCTTCATTTGACAGTCATTTTTTTGTGACCAACAAAAACTTTGTTCTATTTTCTTTACATTCTTTTCTTTACAAAAAGTATATTGTTTTATACTCTTTTTTCCAAATATTAAACAAAAATTACAAATGAATCTTTTGAAATACAGGAAATTAAATGGTCAAAAAAACATAATGACTTTAAATGCAAGGGTGTTTAAATGACTGAAGGCCACACTCACAGAATAAGACAAAATTTCATTCAGATTAGATTATATACTGTTTCCTACAGCAAAAAGGCCCTTTAAACAAAAAGAGTCAAGTGAATACACTCCATACATGGGCTTTAGTTACAGAAAAATCACTTCTAGATCTGATTTTTGGTTGCATTGTTATTAATAACAATGAATGATAACAAGCTGTAATGAAAACAAATACAGCTGAAGCATCTTTGTCCGGTGCCCACGTCCAACTCAGTGTGTTAAAGCCACAAAAGGAAAACAGCTGTAAAGCACAAAGTCGCTTCAACATTTACAACCTCTGATTATTGTGATGTTAGAAAGACATTAACAGACAACCAAGCCAATGGATGATCATATGTTTAGGCAACACAGGATAGCATCACGTTTATGTTTGTATTCTATACATATTAGAAAGCTGCACAGCATTTGAACATTAATGTGATTATTAGTTCTAAACAGGGTGCAAGAAGTTGTATTTAAGTACCTTTTTGTCAAAAAAAATGGCATAAACACATTTGGATTTAAACATTTGTAACTGTGGCTTTAATATTTTTAAGGGCAAAAACAAACCTTAAAATGATTATGGTCACATAAATAACTGATATGTCAAAACATAATGTCAAGCAAACCAGTCTCTAGGAAACATAAGGAACTAATATTGGTGTGAGTCTGTGGCCAAATCATTAACAGAAACATGAGTGAATTGTATTTCTCATAATCAAGACTTCCAAACATCTGAAACTGCCAATGTTACTTGCTACACCAAAAAATTAAAACCCATAGTGAGCCCACAGCCTGGCCAGCAGGGATTGTTATTCACATGGAAAATATATAATTCAGACAGTAGAAGTCTCTTTGAGGGCCTGTGGGTGTGAAACAAAAAGGTACACTTCATCAGTGTTTCGATTTTAGATATAGAGCAGCACAAAACAAAAAGTCATTTACAAAAAAATAAATGAAGCTTAAAACAAAAGTAACATTGTACCCTCAATCTGAGGATAAAGTTTCCCAGACAGACAAAAACACTCAAGATGAGCATGTCTCTGTGGACAGGAGATCACATACCTGTAAGGTACAGAACGAAATGCTAATTAAAAAGAAATGTGAGCATAGCCAGTGCTCTTACAATAGTTTTCATTTCCCTACTTGGACTGCATAGCATAGTATTTTTCCCCTACTTCAATCACTTAGTCCCGAGCTCTTATACAAACTGTCAGAGTTAAAATCAAAGTAAATACATTACAAATAAGGTGTTGGGGCTAATGGTAAATACTACAAGTTACAATGACTAAACGCCTTCATGAAACTACTGTAACAATTCATTTTCGGATCATTAACTGACTAAGTGCAAGACTGCTGTTCCAGACACACTGACTGCTAAACTAGAAAAAAATATATTTCATAAAGATCAGACAGTGGAGCCCAAATCCGTGCTATCCTAGTCACAATCGAAACCTGGAACAGCAGCTTGAAAAATTTGCCATTTTCAACTTATTTTAAGCTGCAGAAAGTGTGATGTATAATCAGTATGTTTTAATAATTCAACCTTAGCATTTTAAGTGTACAGCTTTAAACAATACATTTTACAATACGCACAGCAGGGACATCACCACAATCATTCTCATTTGCTTAGTGCAAATCTCAACTTAAATCCAAGAAATGCTGGAACAGTGGCCTGTCTGTTGCTATGCATACTTTGTTACCATCAAACTCTCGTTGATTATCACAAAGAGGTGACTTTCCAAACCACTGTCTAGCTCAGATTTGGAGCATAAAATTGTTTTTATATTACACTACATTTCACTTTTACAAAACATACAGTGCCTATGTATCCACCGTATACTGCCACCACCATACAGGGTTACTACTGTTAACCTGCTTTGAACAAGAACTCTGGAAACAAAACTAGTCTTTACTTGATATTAGCTGTAGTTTTAATTAATTAGGATAACATTTAACTGTCCTTCTGAGTACCGTTTAAATTGGGAGACCATCAACAACTTGGTGGAGCCTTTAAACCATGGATTACCAGACAGGAAACTAAAACAAGTTTGCAGATGAATCTTGCACTAAATACGAATTGCTAACAAGTGGTAATTATGTTGCTGCTATCTAAAGTAGGGGCTGAGCAATTGATTATGACTTAATACAAAATTGCATGTCTCCAGGTGAACTCAACGTCTAGGAAAAGCATGTAGACTTTATGGATGTAGATAACTAAGGATGATCACCCATTAACATGACAACAACTCTATAAACACCTACAATGTGCAAAAACTAAGCAGTGGCTAAAAGACGGGAAAATAAAAGTCCTTGACTGGCCAAAAACACGAAATCCGTGAGCAACTTTGAAGAGCACAGTTTATCATATGGCTTAATTATTACAGAAAAGATGTTTGCAAAACTAATAAAGACAAATACAGATTGGTGGTCGTATTTTAAGCAAAATATTGTAACTGTTTTTTGTTTTTAAATTTTTCTTTTTTCCTCCTTAAATGTAGAACAAAATATGTAAATTAACCTAAGTACTAAAATATATTTAAATTCAGATTGTGTAAGGGAAACGGTGACTTTTTAAAATGCTATACGTGTTTTTAATAGGCACTGTATGCATGTTCATTAAAATGGACAGCAAATGGTGTTTAATGTTTGTGAAACTGTACTCACCAATGCTAATATTGCTATGCTAATAAGTGGTAGTTTTAGGATGTTTTGTTTATGCAGTAAAAGAGCTGACAAATTATGCAATTATCAACAAATACAAGTCTAAATAGTGCAAATTACAATTGGTGTACCTTATAAACTGGAGATTTTTAAGATAAAGGTGGCATTGCCGGAAAAATGGCAAAGTCAATGTTTCCTTAAAAGACACTATGCATAAATGGGTTTTCCTGAAGCATTTACTCATACATGGGACAATCGCATAGTTGTGGTGATGGTATAAAAACACGATCACAAAAAATATATGCAGCTAACAGTCTAATATGCTATTCACTGCAGCTTCAAGGACAGAGTCTGTATCAGCGAGTGGACCATGATTACGGTCTGAGGATTGGATATGTTCAGAAGGATTGAGCTGTTCCGAGCTGTGCTGAGAATGGCTGGGCGATGTGGCGTATGAAGCAGAATTAAAGTGTTGTCGATGCTGAGTGTTGTTGCTACTACTGGTGACATATTTGGACCTTATTTTCTTCATGTCTATGCTTATCTTGATGGAAGTGTCTCCATGTTTCCCACCCCCTGGATCCTCTGAAGCTGGGTGTGTTTCTGTCCTACATGCAGGCTGTAAGAATTCTACTGTCCTCTCTCCCTCTTCTCCTGTTTGCATGTCATGACTAGAAGACGTCTCCATTAAACCCGGGACCCCCTTATATTCAGATGAAACTCTGACTCCTGAGTTTAAAGTCCTCTTCTTAGGTCCACAGCAGAATTCCTCAAGGAAGCCATCTGTAACACAAAAAGATCCATAATAAACATGTAAACTGTCCACAACTTTAACATATGGTTGGTCGATTGTGCTTGTTTTTACCTGGATCGGTCATTAATAACCGCCTGTCTTGGGTCAAGCTATTCCGTTCTTCTTGGTTAAAAGTCCTGTCTATCATAACTGTTTCTGATGATGGACTACATCGCTGTAAAGATAGATGTAAGGAATGTTTATGCAATTAATCATCAGTAAAAGTTTAATTTAACTTTTTAACGTAATGATAGATGGGGTATAACAAGAAGATGATTGTGTAAAACCTGCCTCGGCCTCCACCATTAACAAGCGCCTGTATTTGTTCACCATGGACTGTGTTTTTTGCAGCACTTGTGAAGCCACAGTCTCAAATTCTTCATCCACTGCACAAAGAAAGTTGTCAGTTGGGGACAATTACACAACCTTTAGTCAAATTTGGATTCGTTTTTTTTTCTGGCAGGAAATGCCTAATGACAACAGTTATTAATAGACTGTAATTATTGGCCTCTGCCATCCAAAATTGTTTAAACCTTTTTCAGTAATTAATAGCAAAGCCATTTGCCATCACAGTAATCAAATGTCTCAATAGTTACCAACTGTATCACAATGCAATCTATATTTCCAAGGTTGTTTGCACTAAAGGTTTTAAAACACCCCTAAAACCATTACATTCCAATTAACATGACTGACTAAAGATAGTGCTAAATGCTTTTTCCTTTATTTCTAAATTAAACATGGCTCTATTGTAAACTAGAGCTTTATTATTTGTCCAAGTGAAAAACAGGTGAGAATCTTGAAGTGTTAAATGTGCCATAAATCATTAATTTTGCACTTATTTTCTACAGCATACCTTTATCAAAATCCTCCTCATAAGGTGGTGCTCCTTGGAATACATGATAAGGCAGCAATCTGTCAATAATATCATTTAGCGAGGTAAATGATGTTCGGTCTGGAGCTGTGATGCTGGAATGATCATATCGCAGTTGCTCAAGAATCCTGTAAATAAGGTTATTGATACTGAAATAAATAACTATATAAGCCTTTTGACTAGACATCCAGTAAAACCATAAGTTTTAATGTGTTACATAGTTACTTACATGCCTTCCCTGCTGAGCTGGTGATTTGCAGGTCTTCTTAAAGATTCAGAATTGGATGAAGCTTTAATACCTAAAATTATGCATGTAAGTTCACTATGTACACTTTAAATGCAAAAGGTTTCAGGAAATACATATTTTATTGTCAAAGTTTGGTTACCAAGAAGATTGAGCAGCTGGGTCTGTCCCTTTTGATTAGGTAATGTGGAGTCCTTCTACATTGAAAAATTAAACATTTGATGAGACTTTGCTCAGTGGTCCTGGGGAAGCAAATAAGTTTATCTAGAAAATGCAAGCATGTCCTACCTGATTAAGAAGTACCTGCTGCTGCAAATCTTGAACTCCAATGTTAGAAGAACTTGACGTGTTCTGTGCCACAGGAACTAAAAGGCGCTGTCCTGGGCTAACAGATATCTGTAGATGAGTTGGGAGAGGCTGTGGTGTGGAATTTACCATGGTGAGAGCGTTTGGTGGTTGTAAAGTTTGAACACAATTTGGAGTGGTTGATGTGGTAGCAGTCCAGACCTTAGTCGTGACACCAAGTCTCTGTGGTACCTGCATTACCCCTGTAGGAGAAGCCTGTCCAATCTGACCAGCATTTACCATACCTTGATTCACAATCAACTGGCCACCAGCTGCAAAATTCTGCCCAGCTATAATCTGCATGGCTGTATTCTGATTAGTCAGGATTGAATACGCTGTAGTGCTAGTTAATGGCGGGTTACTTACTTGCGCATTGTTTTGAAGCACCTGACCATTTACTCCCTGCAAGCCATGGACTGTGCTGCTAGCGGGTATTAAAAACTGCCCCTGGGGAAGACTAGAGTGAGCTTGCTGTTGACCTTGCTGTCCCAGTGGGGAATGCACTACAATGCTGGTTGCTTGACCCACTACCTTCATGTGCTGGGAGGTTTGGGGAGAACCATTGGCTGGATACACGTTACTGGCCACGTTTGTAACTGTGGTGGTATTGGGTTGAATACCTAGGTTGCTAATATTGTACACTGCTTGCCCACCTGTCTGAAAAGCCTTTGGTTGAATGGGTCTTATTAAAGTCTGTGGTACAGGGCCTCTCTGAATGATAATATTCTGCAACTGAATTGCCCCTTTATTAAAAGGTACTGACACCTGTCCAGGGGTGGAAGTAGTGAAAGTTGTACCCTGTCCATTGTTGGTTGCTACTGCATTTCCTCCCGGCCTGATGAGAATATGAGGCTGGTCCAAGCTGTTAATAGTCATCATGGAGTGGGTACTACCATTTAAGGAACCTACTAACTGAATTTGTCCTGCGGGTCCATTTGATAATGGCAACTGAGAAACTTGTTGAATAAAAGCCTGTGGTTCTGCTCCAGCTAGAGGTACTGGAGCCACAACCCCAGTTCCCGAAAGACTTCCAAGTCCACCAGAAACCAGCTGCTGGGAAAAGTTGGTGTTGGGTGAAACTAGAGTCGGCTGAGTGTCCAATAAGGCTTCTTGAGCAAGAGTTTTTTCAGTGATGTCTGCTTCCAGCAGAGACTTTTGAAGAATGTCAAAAGGCTGGTCTTCACCAACAAGATCATCTCCACCAGGGGAGATGCTACCATCAAGATCATCTTCAATAAACTGAAGGCTGTTGGAGAGATGAAGTCCAGTCCCACTATCCTCTCCAAAGTCATCAAGGTGATTATGAACATCTTTAAGCCCTTCTTCTGAGCCAACCTGAGCACAAAGAAATCTTATTTAAAACAGATATACAAACCGGGATTCCAAAAATTCCAAATTGTGAATAAAAACTGAATGCATTGATGTGGAGGTGCCAACCTAATCTTTTATTCAGAATAGACAAATCACAGATCAAAAGTTTAAACTGAGAGAATGTATCATTTTAAGGGAAAAATATGTTGTTTCAAAATTGTATGGCATCATCAACAAATCCCAAAAAAAGTGTCACAACATTTTTGGAATTCGGTTTGTATAATGTAATGACTAAAAGCCGTGTGTATAACTGTGAGCACACTGTCCTGCACAATTTTATTTTATTTTTTTAGCTTTTACACAATTACAACTTAATATTAGCCCATTAAAGATCATATGAGCTGGAGCATGTGGGTAAAAAGCAGGAGAATTAAAAAACTAAGTAGTGTGTCTCTAAAAAGGACTGACAAACTAGCTAGCTTTATTTAAAATATTCATACCACGTCACTGGTGAAAAAAGAACTGGAAGATTCAAATGTGGCATTTGTCAGGTCATCGTCCTCGATCTGTTAAAACAAAAATTAAAACGGAAAATTTGTAGTTGGGGTCAGTAGTTGACTTTAATAACTTACACGTGTTAATTTATTTAAAATGGTAATTTGATGCTGTTATTAACTAGTGTATGTTTTAAATATTCCACATAGCACCAAACCTTACCGATTTGCTGTTAGACCCATGAAGGTAGTCATTTAAAGCTTGTACATCTCTGTTTAAAGGGAAAAAATGTGTATCTTAGGACAATTTGTAAAATAAATAAAAAAGGAAATGTGCATTGTTTTAAAATGTAATAGGACACACAATACTTTAAATTTCAATATAGTCCAACTCACCCAATAAAATCAAGAAGACGACGATCGTCTTCATCATCCATGACACCTACAAGTTTTAAAAAAATCACACAAAATTGTCACTCATACCAAAAACATTTTTATCTGTCTAACATACGGTAATTTATACCCATGGGTGTATATTGTTACACCCTTTTTTTGATCAGAATTATGAGGGAATCCTATAGGCATTTTTTTTTTTCATAGAAGATGCATTCTACTTTATCAAAAGTAAAATTTATTAAGAAAGTTCTGTGACCATAAAAACTGCCATAGATACCAACACTTGTAATGTCATGTAACCCACAGTCTACAGTCTATTTCAAAAGCTGTAGTTTTAGAAACCAGGACACATACATATGGCGCAGTAGGTTGACTGATTAGATATTTTATTTCCTCTGAGAGGAAATTCATTCATTATCTTTCACTTAATACTCTCTACTAGGCTCGTGGGGAAGGGGGGGGGTTCCCCATGCCCATCCAGGGAAGACCGTTTTGGACGCTGGGCAGATACTGGGTGCCAATCCATTGCTGGGCACACACACTCACACGGCCACACATTATATGGAGTAATTTAGAGCAGTCAATTTACCTTGAAACCATGTTTTTGGACTGTGGGAGGAAACTGGAGAACCTGGAGGAAACCCACGCGGACACGGGGCGAACATGGAAAACTCCACCCAGATTGAAATTCAAACCAGGAATCCCCAACGCCGAGAGGTGAATGCGCTAACCACAAGGTCACTGTGCTGCGGACACCACCATGGACATTTACACCTCCAGATGCAGGAAAAGGGCCTCCTGCATCATGAAGGACCCCACTCATCCAGCACACACACTTTTTGTTCCGCTCCCCTCCGGCAGGAGACTGCGGAGCATTAAGTGCAGAACCAGCAGACTGAG
>JAOUQT010259966.1:0-17128 GCA_025769995.1 Xyliphius kryptos | reverse complement strand
TCTTTATTTTACCCTCATCTGGCAACCTGCTCCTTTACGGCTCCGAGCTGCGAGCTCCAGTTTGGCTCTGACGCGCATTCGTTACATCATGCCTCTTACCCACCTTGCCTCTGCGCTTGGGTCGGCTCCTGGATTTAGGTTTGGGAGCTGCTATGAACATGCGTTTGATCGCGCACCTTGAGAAAAATAAATCATCAACAAATCATCCTTGGAGTCGAATAGGAAATCGATGCACTCCTCAGAGCCGGATTAATTTTTGTAGCGGCTCACCACCTCTATATCCCACCACCACGGTATGCCCATCAAAAACAAAAGAACAGCGGAGCTAGTGCTGTATTCACGCAGTGTGGCAGCCGAGATTGGGCAGACTTCATAAAGGCGTGGCTAGCACTAAACTAGAAAGCCGCGTCAAGGCGGAAGGCCTGGTAACGCTACAACCCCCGGGAAAGAAAATTTTAAAAAATGCTCAATTGAGTCCAAAATATATGGCACGTCTTTCTGTCATGCAACACTATCGCCTTTGAAGTGGCTGCACAGCACATGCACACACAGGGCAAGAGTTAGTCAGGCAACACCAGGTAGCATAATTAAGAGCTTTATTTTACGCAACATACACTACAAGCAAAGGTATCAGACAGCCCTGTGTCATAAAACAAAGACATGCACGGCGGACGGGGAGACACAGAACTAAATGCACAAAACACCTGGTCACGTGCACCAAACAAACCAATCACAAACAAACAGTTAATTAACTAAAAGGTGAATTAAACTCAAAGTTAATTAATTAAAATGAACAGGTGCCCTTATGGAATGTGTTTTGGGCAACACGTGCAATAAACCAATCTAAGTGCCACTTGTCATTCCCTTTAAAAGCCTGGTGCAGTCTGACATTGGCTGATTTCTATGGCCGCGGGACAGTGTGAATAATTACGTTTACACCATTTGCAGGTTAAAAAAAAGGTGGGGGATGGAAGTCCATGGTAACCACTAATTAATGTAAAAAATAAAAAGTGAAATCAAATGTTTAAAAAAAATGGTCAATCTTTTCTCAGCATTAAAATATATATATATTTGTCAATTCAGTGTCATTGTTTTTGACAAATAGAGACTTCCCGAGACTTTTGGTGCGAATGTGTCAGTTTGAAACTAAAGCAAAGGGTAAAGAGACTTTAGGGATTGGGTTTGGCTAAACCTAGCCCCAGGCTTCAAATTATTTCCCTCTTCCATGCTACTTCAACAAATAATAATAATAATAATAATAATAATAATAATAATAAGTTTTGGTTATGATTCTTACTAAAAACCATTGAGGTTTTAAAAACCATTATAGTGTGTGTGTGTGTGTGTG
This sequence comes from Xyliphius kryptos, assembly GCA_025769995.1. Classification (NCBI taxonomy): domain Eukaryota; kingdom Metazoa; phylum Chordata; class Actinopteri; order Siluriformes; family Aspredinidae; genus Xyliphius; species Xyliphius kryptos. The sequence continues at coordinate 15,780 of JAOUQT010259966.1, read as the reverse complement.
TGTGTGTGTGTGTGTGTGTGTGTGTGTGTGTGTGTGTGTGTGTGTGTGTGTGTGTGTGGAACACTTCGAAAGCACTTAACTGAAGCAACAACAGTCAATATTTAAAGTTTTCATCTCAGCTTAATTTATGTACACTGTTACATATTATTATGCATCGGTAAGGCTCTTTGGAGGGTTCAGTAGCTCTTTAGAAAGCCATTGTGTATCATTTAGTTATGAACTGTAAATGAAAAAAGATCCACTGCAAAAATATATAAATGTAATGTATTGTCCCATAAATTCCAAGCCCATTTAAGGAACATTGTTGTTTTAGTGACCTCTCCCTATCATTTTGGATTCACCAACCAGCCCATAATTCAGGAGGTGGAAAAAAAAGTTCAGATCAGTTCAATTACTAGACTAGGGCAGTGACTTTGAATAATGAATAATAATTTGAATAAAAATGTTAAATATGTGAAATTCAATAGAGGTACATTAATTAATTATTATAATAATATTTGTTTCAAGGCAGGAACACTAACCCAAATATGTTTCAGCAGTAATCTATTTAATGATAATTCCATGCCTAATTAACCCTTCTATTATCTTTGGGGTCAATTTGACTTCATGTTTAACATAATTTGCTTCATGTTTAATGACTTTTTCCTAATATAATTATGACAAATAGATAAACATCAAATGAACATGATAATATATTTTCGATATACACATCAGAGTTTGTTGAGGTCAATTTGAGCCCAGGTCATTTTAACTGTACAAAATATAAGAAATATAAACATTTTACACACATTTGTTTTGGATGGTATTAAGGTCACTATGAAATGCGGTTTTATAATCTTCAAACAACTGGAGGGCTTGAATCTAGCATAACAATAACTATAGTAGTGCCAGAACCACTGAAAGTTAACACAACGTGGGGCGATGCAAGCATTTTTACAAGAGATGTGATATATCCTAGTCATGGGGCAGCAAAATATTGATGCTATGAAGATGATATTTTGCACAACATAGGGTGGAACAAACAAAAAAAAAGGTTCACACAGCAGCCTTCTAAAGAGCGGTCTATATCTCTTGGTTCCCCAAGTTTTTTTTTTTTTTTTTTGCTTTCTCGCAACGTAAAATTACATCCAAGTAGAAGTTTTCTGTCAATGCTGTGTTTTCACATCTCTTCAACCATCAAAGTAACAAGCAATGGTGTTTTTGACAGAGGTAAAGTTGAGGAGGACACTAATTATGAGGCATCCTACTTTGATGAGAATGAGACCCCGCTGTGTTGACCCTTTTGTCTCTCAGTCACCATCAAACACACTACCTTCCAAAACTGGAAGTTATTATGGTCTCTCACCCAACTTTAACAACAGAGTAGACTTAATAGTTTTAGGACTGATCAGATAAGCTTTCAGTATTGTCCAAGGAATAAAATTAGCACATAAACTAAAAGGGCAAGTGGTTTCAGCCACTAAAGAACTCACTCACTCAAACAAATACACACTACATGGGGGCAATTTAATCCATGTTCTTGAATGTGTGGAAAAAAGAGAACCAGGAGGAAACCAGGAGGAGAATTTGCTAACCACTAAGCCACTGTGCCCTGTTATAAAAAAAAGTAGGTACCAAACAAAGTACAGAGTGGCAAAAACGTGGGAAACCATTTTAATTATAGTTATTTGTAAACATTTAAATTGCTTCGATAAAACATACACATTTTAATAACAAAGGGTTCATTTTTTATTCCATTATTCCATTCCATTATATTTCATTGTAAATATATATATATACCAATCATCACCCAAATCAGGTGTAGAAAGATTTAAATAACTATGACATATGCACACTTAACAACACCCTTCAATTTACTTATTATTCACCTATCCATAATCCATATATACAGTCCTCTGCTCAACCAAAACAACTCATTTATCCTTTTATTTAGCCGTCGTTTTATTCATTTAGTCATTTAGTTACTGAATATTGTTTTTATGGCAATGCTAAAATTCGATTACCTCTTAAGATGTTACCCAATGTTACTAGATAAGATATTTAAATGTCTTAATGCTAATGAACATTTTACTGATAACATTTAAAAACAAATAAATACAAGTAAACAGTAAACCAGTATGTTAACCAGAGAGAATGTGCTTGACAAATGATGCATAATTGATGCAGCCGTTGGCATCTTCTTGCCCTGCCATCAATCGATCCACCTCATCCTCAGTCATTCTCTCTCCAAGTGTGGCTAGAACGTGACGCAGCTCTGCTCCCATGATGGTTCCATTGCCTTCTTTATCAAATACTCGCAGCCCTTCAACAAAGTCTTCGAAATTTCCCTTATCTTTGGACCTGGATATGTGCTGCAACATAGGCAAGAAGGTCTCAAAGTCCAACAACTTGCTGCTCATCTCCTCAGGTCGTGGCTTTCCCAGAACCTTGAGAACATCAGCATTAGTTGGGTTTTGCCCGAGTGCCCTCATGACATCTCCACACTGTGCATATGTGATCTTCATCTCTCCTGTCAGAGTGCGATCAAACAACTGAAAGGCCTCTCGAAAATCCTCAATCTGGTCAGGTGTAAATTCTAAAGTCACATTTTTTGGATTAAATGCAGGCTCTGCTGGTGGTTCAGGCTCAGTAGTTTTTGCAGGAGGGATAGTTGCAGCCTCTTTTTTCGGATCTGGCTTTTTTGGTTCTGGCTTCTTAGGCTCAGGTTTTTTAGCTTCCACTTTTTTGGGCGCCATTGATGCTGAAGAAAAGCCTCTTGCCTTATCCTTGCCTTAGATTAAAATTTGTGTTTTTTAAGGTTAAGAGGTGAGGAAGTGCATTAAGAGGGTGATTCACTGGCCAGGCTTTTATAACAGCTCCCTTTAGGGAGGAGAGATTATACAAGTGAGGCTGTCCTATGAAATGCTATAAAAGGAAGAAATCCAAAATAGACCTGGCTGAACATAATGCCAAACAATGAGCTATTGTTCTCAGCTGTTACAGCAGAGATGACAGAAAGCTTCTGCAGCTGCTTAATCAGTTTTGTTTGGCTCAGTAACAAGACACTACAATTTAATTGGAAAGTTGTAACATTTTTGATGAAAGTGAATGAAAACTTGCAGAGAAATTACAAACAAAAAAAATAATAAGAAGAATAATTATATCAATAATAATTTACATTGTTCCCACTAGCCAACGTGCTAACCACCGTGTCGACCTGGTTGTCACATATCTTACCAAATGTTAACTAAATCATTAAGATAAAACTAAAAATAAATGTAATACTTGTATCCATGCAATTACTTTTCCCTGAGATTTGACCAGACAATTGAGTCTTTCTCATGCTGCATTTATTGCAGCTGTTATTTATTTTCTTATTCATTTATTGTGTTACTTCTATTAATTTCAAAATTTGTTTATATTCAATAGAATAAAGCTTGCATTTGAAACTACTATTATAACAGCATTTAACCAATTGTCACAGTTTTATTTTGTAATTTGGGTTTGTACATCAGACATTCACCCATTATGATGCCTAGACAGTCACATTGAAGACTCTTTGGGTGGTGTGATCTCATTTGATAATCTCAGCTCAGGAACTTCTCTAGGGGTTATACTATGCTAATCTTAAAATAAAGTATTCCTTTGCATTACAAACAAGTATGACAGAAATCTTTAGTGTGATCTCCACCAAAACCACAGGCATGAAATCAGACAAACACTATATATATGACTACATGGTAAATTCTCATTTATGCTGCACTTCTCACCTAAAATGTAAGTCCCATAAGTGTCATTTGCAGAGTTAAATAAAAACCCATAAAAATGTCATGGTGTTTGATTGTTAAGTCTAAATTAACAAAATAATTTAATGCCTGATCTGACGTCTTAATAATATTTTTGCTTCTAGTTCTTACATCTGAGCATTACTGATATCCAGCTTGCTTATTATATTTCACTGCTACAATTTCAAAGAAGTGTACACTACAGAATTCATTATGAGGTGGGTAATGGGGAAGAGGCCATGCCAGCCTGAAGCAGTCATACATATTTATTTTTGTATGACTGATTTTTTTTGACAAATAAATAAGTCATCATTTGGTTGGATACACTTACGTTCATATAATCCTTAAATGTTGAATATGCAAGGATAACCTGTAAGCATGGAATTAAATTTGGTCACACCTTTAATAAATCTGATATTTGAAATGCACGAGGCTGCATTAATAAATCTTTATTTAGTATTCAAAATGCTTTATAATACTTAATAACTTTAATGATAACTTTTACTATGAATCCAGTATTCATAATGCATTATACGTGCTTTTATAAAGATTTAGAACAGGATTTAGGTAAAGTTACCACTTTGATTAATTTCTAACAATACTTTGATTATTTACAATGTTTATAATTATTCATATATTGTTATAACAATATGTTATAAGGCTTTATAAAATGACATAATGCATTATAAAATAAACTTATTTTTGTTTAACATGCCTCTTTGCTTGATTTTAAGTAAGCAAAAATAAGATAAAAACATTTTGGTGACTCATAAAACAGTTTATAATAATGATGAATGATAACACATCACATAATAGTTGTAAAGAGAGCTTATAGTTTTTTTTTATTAGCAGTTATGAGTCATATTTATCATGCTACAAAAATTGGATTTTAAAGATATAATTGAAATGAAAATGTTATTTTAATACAAATAATGCTTTTTGACATCCAAAATATATAAGAACATTCATAATATACATTATGTCTCTTTGTTGTAAAGCCTTGTAGCACATTTTTACAGTATAACACTATAAGTGTGATCAGTAATGTTCATTAACAGAGGCTTATGAAACATTATAAAGTGTTAAAAATGATTTATGTAGTGTTATAAATGCATTCACACATCGTTATGACAACCTAATTCATAAATAAAATTTCACTAAAATATATCAATATACAGTGAATAGCATGCGGAATAATAAGAACAGAACTCCAACATGGGCATCTAATAAACTGTTCATCTCATTCTTAATTCCATCTGCAGCTCTGATAATTATTGTAAGGGAAATTTAGAGAAGTATCGATGGAGGTTGAAGGGTATGTTTAATTTTTTTCCTTTTTCGACACCCCACTGACCTCTCTTGATTAGCTGCTGTGTTTCTTGGTTGTAATGCAGGCAATTTTGTTTTCTTCAAACGTGCAACAGTATGTGTGATTCCTTTGATGTTGCCATGACTACAAAAAAAACCCTGAAGCTAAGTAAATACAGGTTTCAATATGCTTTTGTACCTGCCTTCGTGTTAAATGTGCCTGTGTCTTTAAAATCTAAAACAATTAGATGCACTCGTGATTACATATAATCGTTCTTGCTTTTTCATACATCATTACATAATCCATAATTAAAAGCATTTGCAGCAATCTCTATTATGTTGTAAGCTCGAATATTAATTCAATAATAGTGACTTCACGATTATGAAATTATGGCCAATTAAATGCATTTTTGGTTATTTTAGACTGTGCTTTAGACCAAGTGGTTTTAGGTAATCACTGAGAAAAACTATCCAATTAGGAGTTTGTTAGAAAAAAATTATATGGAGAAGCTTAAAGTGGAATATCACTTTTTCTCAAGGTCAGATCACAATAGTGACTGTATGATAAGACACACATGACTATATCTCTCAGACAATAAACCTGCAATTTGCACATGCATTTTAGTGCTTTTCTCACATGCAGAAAATTAAGGGCTACAGTGACAACCTAATAACACAGGGCTGCATCAGAAAGTCAGACTGCTCATTCTCCTTAGCTGTAGTGTGCATTTAAAAAATAAAGGTTGACATGCTCAATTTCTACATAGACCACATAGATGAGCAGATCAACCCTTACTGACTGCCAACCTATCCGCTGCTTTCAAGATATTATAAACAATCTGGATGGCAAAGCCTGGTTTATTTTTTTAGAGTGAATAAAAGCTTATCTTATGAGAAATAAAAGGACACTGACGGTTTTAGTGACGACATGTGGATGTATGATTATGTCTATGAGTATGTATGAGTATTGCTTTTGGTTTTTTTAATGTCCCATTGTCTTTGCATGTTGTATGGTATATTGTTTGGAAGGAAGGCAAGATATCTGTATCTCTAGACAGCATGCTGGTTTTCAATAACACTTTTGAGGATAGTATGAATCATGTATGAAAAAAAAAATGTTGCAATGCCTTAGAGACTATGGCATCAAAATGATGCGCATGATCTAGTTAAACAAAAGCCCATTATTTGCTGAAAATAATCTTTGCAGAAAAAAGCAGGGTCAATTCAGTTTTCAGATTTCAAAAGCATTAAAGCAATAAAAGAATTAGTGCCCTGACTGTGTGCACAATTAAGAAAAATACTTGGTCTACTTACATACTACTAGTAATACATTAAGAACTTTTTATTAAAATAAAATAATCTGTGCTCATATACAAAGCAATTATGTTGAGCAATCAGCACTGTCACTGCTTACTCCACCTTATTGTGTTGTGCATATTAAAACATTACAACAATATATAATTATGGTGCAGTACCAAAAAAGAAGGGCAAATTTAGAGTTGCAAAGATTAAACAAGGAGCCAAAACCTTTCTATAGGTAAGAAATTCTGTAACAATTTGTACTATGCCCCATCTTCTATCTATATACACTGCTCAAAAAATAAAGGGAACACTAACATAGCACATCCTAGATTTCCATGAATAAAATATTTCAGTTGAAAATATTTTTTTAGTAGACAGTGGGATGTTGTCAGGAAGTTGTCAAGATCTCCCCATAGGTAGATCTCAAAACAAGAGGATGAAAGAGAATGAAAGGTCATGACCGTAACCACAGTTCTCTGAAATAATCAAGTGGAGAGATCCACTAACCGCGCCCTGCTTGCAGCACAGAAGTGATGTATGGTCACTGAATTAGCGCACGACAAATGGTGTTTTATATACACTCTGGGGAGGCAGAGCCAGAAAGTGGGTGCTTGCTCTGTCTGTCAAGACAAACTTGGTTCAATTGAATGCTACCTTGAGGTCAGTACCAGGTGTCCCAAACTATAGATGGGGATCTCTCCACTGATGATTTCAGAGAACTGTGGTTATTGTCGTAATCTTTTGTTATACAGTCTACTTAACAATATGCTGACTACATGAATACTTCCAGAGTTTATTGTGGCGAGACCGAAATAGAACTGGCAAAGTTATACTGGGCAAGAGCTTAATGAGGCAGCATATGCTAGTTGGCTAGTTGTGAATAATGAATAAATTTTTTGGACTCGCCTATGTCCAATGCATTATCATCTGATGGGTTATAAAAATGTTAAAAACCCTAACTCTCACTTAGAAGTTAAACTGCAGGGAGGTTTGTCCCAAACAATCTGATCTATGCCTTAAACTACACTAATTTCAAAGTAACAGTCTACTTTTCATCGTACCTTGCTCTTTGATTTTTTAAAAAGAGTCAATTCATGATAAGAAATATTATTTATAGAAATAAAAACAAAGCATGGATGAAACTGTAATGGCAGAGCTGCGGTTAGTTTTTATTAATTACCTTTGATCCGTGGTTCCACAATCTAAAATATAAGGTCCGATACTACAAGCTAAAAGCCCAGTTTGGTAAAACATTTGACACCTAGTGTATGACTACGTAAATTACGAGAATAACACAATTCATACAAACATCAGTAATGCAAAACGTCCTACATGTCAACTCTCTAATGGCTGTGATGTAATTTTTTACACTTTGAGACACAACTAACCAAGCACAACTAAATTCCACTTCAAACTCAAATTTTCTGAGGTTAAGCTATGTTTGTATATGTGACATACATATATGTGACATGTACATCTGTAATGTAATGCAATTATGTTTCTATTGTATCTTTTGCATTTACTTTGAATTATTTTCCACATAGTTTTCACAAGCTCCTGCAATGTCACAACATAATTTACATAAAAGTCTTTTAAAAGTCTTATATTGAAGATGGGTCTTTGTACCACAAAGTTTTTTCCAACACATCTCAAAGATTATTAATTGGGTTTAGGTCTGGACTCTGGACTTAGATGACCAAATAATGTGTTGTTTAACAAATGAGAAGCTACTCACTGCATGAGTTAGGGATGAAAAACTTGTTGCAACTGAAACATAATCAACCCTGCAGTAATTATCCATTTAATGGCTTTTACCTATTTGCTTAGTTAAGCCCAGATGGTAAACATTTTGGCCTGGCAGTGTAATTTATAATGTTTGTGTATGAAAGACTCAAATAAACGATTTTACATCAGTTTATCAGCAAAGTAGTTTGATTTGCTTGCCTGAGATCAATTGTTTTTGCCTCTGCTAATATATAGCATGTGAGAATTGCAATAGACTCAGTGGAGGTTTCACTCAGTATTCATGGTGGTGTAATGACAGAACATGGAGGAGACCAAAGTTAAAGAAATATAATTTATGAACATATGCAGTCACGTCAAGCCATGCAACTCAAACAACATTTATGACAAATGACCCACAACAGGTGTAAATAAATACAGAGGGAAATCAAGAACGGTAAACAGACTCAGCTGTGTAAACATAATACCAAATAGAACAAGGTGCTGTATCAACCCTGACCCCAGCAATCAAGTTAAGATAGTTGTAAGTACCTTTGGATAAAAGCGCCAGCAAAATGACTAAATGTAAATGTAACTAATAAGCTGACAACTATTAACATTAATACAACAAAATGTAAACAGAAGCCAGAAGAATTAGAAGAAACAGTCCATGGAGGAAGGATTTACATTCAGATTTTCTTTTCAGTGAATCTCTCATCTCACTATCTTCCATTTTCTTTACTGGGTTAAATTTATCTAAAATCGATGTTTTCAGACTGTGTGAGGAAAACAGGAGAACTCAGAGGAAACCAAAGCGACACTGGGAACAAGGAAATCCCTATGCCACCATTTCACCTCTTTTCAAAAAATGACACCTTGACGAAAAGCTTACAGACACTACAGATGATAATTAAGCTTATTAGTGTTAGCTACATCCATAAAATAATTGCAGTTTCAAAAACTACAATATATTCTTTTATCAAATTTATCAAACAATTTTATCAAAGTTTTGGCAAATCCAAATTTTATTTCTGTGCTTCAAAAAAATCTGTGAAGATTTTTATGACTTGCTAAGCTTAAGTATTAAAGTACAAAACATACACATAAAAATAGACAAAAGCATATTTACAATGCTGACAATCATTGTTATAATTACAGTCTGTATTACAACAGTTTTATTCCATGATGCAATGTTAATTCTACAAAACATTAAAATAGATTCTCTAAACTAATTGCAATAGCAGCCATAAATACACACCAACTGTCTCTGCCCACACAATATTTCAAATGTGAAATGACAGATTACAACAAATGTTTAGGTAAAAGCTCTAATTTATAAAAGTTATGTGTAATTTTATTTTAACTGACATTTTGCAATATGATGCAATTTTGCCTTGTTTTTTAATTAATGGAATCCACTTCAACAAAATTTCATCACAGATTTATGGCACAACATTTTATACTTGATAGCAAATCTATATACAAACTACCGCTTAAAAGTTTGGGATTTCCTGCGTGCAATTTACAAACAATGTTGTCTATTTCACAATCAGATGATTTTATGATTGATGAGGCTTATTTTGCATATAGTCCTATTATCAGCAATTCTCAGTCCTCTGCCTAAATTTAGTTTTTCCAATTTAAGGATTATATTAGGCTAATTGGTTGTTAGGACACTCTTGCTCAATTGTGATGCACAGAATACAAATGTTTTATTAATAATTAAGCATAAAATAAAGCACAACATACTAGGTTAGTTTAATATCTGAAGCATCAGCAGTTGTTGGTGTGCTCACAAATTCAAAATGGGCAGAAAAAAACAACTTTCTTTAGAGACTGATTAGTCCCTTGTTGTGTTAAGAAACTGCTTCCTTGGAAACGTGACACAAACTGGCTTCAACAGGGACAGAAAACGGAGTGGGAAGGCCCTGATGCACAACTGTGCAAGAAGATAAATAACTTTGCAGTTTGAGAGAAAGACCTCACAGGTTGTCAAATGACAGCTGCACTAAATGGAACCTGTTAAACACCAGTGTCAGTGTCAATGGTCAAGTGGCGACTTCAGGATGCCTGATGCTGAAGTAATTGTTTGTTATTTTAACTAAGATTCACTTCCTCTACATTCATCTGAGCAAAATAAAACCTAACCATAAAGTTTGGGGTCAACTGGGTATTGCATTTCATGATGTGCTGTTTTACTCTGTTTTTAATTTGTATTTGAGTGTATTGAGATAATTTCCACCCTTTTACCATTCAGATTCATCTGTGGTCAGGTTCTCCAGCCAGACTTTGAGCTCCTAAATACAGAGATAAATGGAGAATTTTAAAGTTGGAGCAGAATTTGGAGCAAAGCGAGTCTGAAGACTGTAAGCGACTGAGCGCTCTGACCTGACATTTTCACTGTAGACCAAAAGGTTTTAAGTGATCTAATAAAAGACCACTGAGCTCATGCCACATCACTTTTGTGGTCTCAGAGCCCTTAATCCCCTTTGACCAGACAAGTGACAGCTGTTTCTTGTGTAAACTTTCGGGGGTTAATGTTTCTAAGTTCTATGGAACATGCTGAGTGTTGTCGTGTGGCCAAACCCTGCTAAATGTATCTCTTTTTGTGTGTGTGTGTGTGTGTGTGTGTGTGTGTGTGTGTGTGTGTGTGTGTGTGTGTGTGTGTGCTAAAATGTATAAGGTAATTTAAGCATAAGCCACACCTCTGGATAAATAATCTTAACAACATTAAATATTAATCAGTGGTCACTACTTAATTCTTGTTGGTAAAGTGGTGCTTTTATGTGTTTCAATTAATGTTATCTGAAATTTCATCAGATTTTTAAACAACTCTCTTTTTTATGTGTGTCAGTATGTCTTTGCTATCATAATTATATGATTCATGAATGTGTCACTTGCCATTTAAATGCCTGCTGGGGACTAACATTGGCAAATTGTTATTTTAACGTTTAAACTGTTTTCAGAAAATGCTATCACAAGCCTGGACAAAGCCAGTTTATCAGCTATCATGTATTAAAATACAATTTACATTTACATGTACACTCCTTTTTTTACTGTATTATTATTATTATTATTATTATTATTATTATTATTATTATTATTATTATTATTTACATTAAGAAGAAGAAGAAAAAGAAGAAGAAATAGATTTAAAGAAGAAATTTTTAATGTATATATTTTGCTATCATCAATCATGTTTCTGAACCACTTACACTAAGGTGATGCAAGCAAAATTCAGGCAAAAACAAACAAACAAAAAAAAAAAGCATTCAAAATGTATACAGAAAATACTGAGGCAGAATCTGCTTTTCATGGAATCCATGAGCTTTGTTGTGAGACAACAACAACAACTACAACATAACCAATGAAACCAAAGATAAATTAAAAATACTGTGTGCAAATGATTTTTAGAATAGTAAAAACATGTGTACTATAAAATGTAATTTAAGCATAATCTATAACTCCAGCTAAATAACTTTAACAATATTAAATATTAATTTGCATTTACTTAATTCTTTGTGGTGAATTGATGCTTTTATTTGTTTCTATTAACTTGATCTGAATTGTTTATCTAATTTTTAAACAGGTATTCAATGTTTATAGACATCTATCAGGCAAAAATAAAGAAACTACACAAAAGAATGTTGATTTAAATAAGGCTGCAAGGTGACAAAACGACCAAAAAAAATTGAAAGCCAATTTTATGCATACATTTAAACAATTCCAAATAGTTCACAAACTTTTATGTTTTTTTATGATAAAATATTGTTTAGAATCATAATTTTAGGGTTAATTGAATACTCAACATGTGTTTTAAATGAAACAATGACAAATAATAACCTAGACTTTAACATACAAATTTACATTTCTCACATTGATACTGTGTAGTATGATTTGGGACATGACACCAGAAAGCAGTCATTGTTGTAGTTCAAATAAAAACAACTTCATTTTGCCTACAAACTGTACCGGTGCAAAAACCGATGAGCTTGAAAAGTATTTACTTTTCATATTTAACACAGTATCAGAGCAGGATCAGATGTTATTTACCTCCAGCCTACTTCTGGCCTCATTTTACTATCACACAAGGTGGGAGATAATTAGGGACATTACTATCTGCCAGGTGTTACCGTTTGTCTACAGGCTCCGCCCATCACACAATTGCACCACATACTAATTATAGTATATTGCCACTTTTTAAAAAGTGGGTGTCATTCAAATTTGTTAATATGCTATTATTTAATTCATAAAACTAAACTAAAGTGCCTAAGCATAGTATTCCTCACAGTCTTGTTGGGTTATTGCACAGTGTAATTGCATACATATTTATATACTCTGTTCTGGGAACAATAATGTGTAGCACATTTACAGTCCTGATTTTTCTATGGCAAAACAATGATAAAAATGTTCTTGCCACTTTTTTTTTTTTTTTTTTTGGTTTTCCTGCATGTTTATAAGTTAAATCTAAATAAATTTCTGAATGCACCAAAATTTTGTTGGTTGCCTTAAGTATATTATGAATGTTTACAATTGGAAAATGGGCATTGGTATATAGTCAATTTTCTCATTTCCTTACAACCTGAGAGTAATGTCTGTCAAAGCAACATCGCTCTAGTTGCTTTAACAAACAGCTGTATGAAGATAATTAAGCAGGTGAGTGATGAAGTGAAATCTTTTCCTTGTATTGATGCTTTGGTTTCTTAATTATGCAATAGAACCTCATTATACTATTTTTACTGAGCCCATCTCTTCACTTCGCTATCTTCTTGGAAAGAGTAAAAGTAATTTAACATTTACAAAAGGAAAATGTATTTCACAGTCTACTGAAGCAAGACATGCAATTTGAAATCAAAACATAACGCAGTTTATGATGTGATAAAAAGGCTGCACCAAACCAAGTTGTTTCCCAATTGCAAACGGTCTCGACCCCAGTCCTGCTCCTTACTATTACTACACCTCTCGACATGAGGACATGGATCAAAAATTGGGACCTACATTTGCTTTCAGTTCTAGAGTAATTTAAAAAATCTGTCACAAGTCATGAGAAATGGCTTGATCTACACACTGTGACTAAAATGTCAGGCAGGCTTCAGGCAGTCAGCTTTTGCAAGAAATTGCACACCTTTATGCCAAACTTCGGAAAATGAAGCTGCCATTTAAAAGTTTCTTCTGGGTCATCTCACCTAGAAAGTCATTTTCTCCCTAAGAGGAAAGTGATTTGTCCCACTTGTACATTAAGAACCCCTTTAGATTTAGGTACAGGTTTATAACTGAGATAAAATATATAAGCATTCATCAGTAAGACTTACTTTTTGTCAGTTCAAGTTAGAAAGGCTACCGTTGCTGTTTCAAGTTGCTAAAAAAATTGCTAAGAAAAGGAAGAAACAGTAAGTTTATCATTTCTATCATAAGTCCCTAGTAGAAGTAAAAGTAGTAGTAATATTAATAATCATTATTTAAGTAAAGGTTGAAAGATAACGATTTATTTACTTAAGTAGAAGTATAAAAGTACATGCACCTACATGTACTTAAAGTAAAAAAACAAAACAAAACAAAAAAAAAGGTGAAAGTTTCTGATTACATTTTTAACAGGCTATTTTTTTTTTGCTCAAATCAAAGGTGTGACACCTTGAAAACACGGAGTAAACTGCTTTAGTTTAATATGTTCATTTTACAAGAATTATTTCCTAAAACCAAGCGAATATCAGAAATATCTGTACTGTATTAGACCCTGACATAATAATGGTATATTCTATTGTGTAAAACAATGAACCAAAGCAGTGGTTGAATAATGATATTGTCAGTGAACTGATTATATACAATACTGGACGGATGTATAGTTTGTGTGAACTCAAAATGCAGCTGCATGCTGGAAGTAGTTTCTCAGTTCCTCAGTAGAGGATACCACTAATAAATAAATAAAATGTTAACGTATTACATTTATATTTAGTCACTATCAGATGCTTTTATCTAAATCGTTCCATAATTTAGCAGTGGTGAATAAAATGGATTGAGTATTAGCACCATGGTGAGTTGGAAACACCAACATTCATTACTGGAGCACAGTAAACGAGTCTGAGTGTATTTTGGAAAGATGAATTGAAGTAAAGAGGGGGCAGATCCAGAGATTGACCTGTTCAGTGCCTTGTACTGAAAGCAAGTAGCTACAAAAAGCCAATTAAGCATAATCTTTTTTAAGAGTCCTCCTTTCAAGCTTCAAACTTAACAAGGTCCATGAAGACAGAAATGTAACATGTATGGTCACAGTCATGGATTAATTTTGTTTATTTATGTTAAATAGGATGAGCATTCTATTCTTTTCCACTCCATGCCGCTAAAGGACAATATTCCTACTAGTCGCTACAGGTAGGAAGCAACAAATACAAGCAGATAGGAACAGCAAGTAAGTCAGAACTGTTTGGAAAGCATGCCTTCATGTCTCTTTTAGCCAGGAAATGTTTGTTTCTCATGATCTCATGAGCAAGCCAAATAACCCTGCCATGAAGAGTCAGTTGGTTTTTACTGGATTTTAACATCCTCTCTCAACATACTCTCAAGGAGTTTGAATAGTTCCCTTATCTCTAAAAGACCGCAGTTTCTAGATTTAATTTCTTCAAAACTGAGTTCCATCCAAAAACTTTTCTATTGATACTTCTTTTTTCGATTACTTCAAGGACTTTAGTTTAGGTGGAAGCAGGTTACCTTCATTTATATATTTATTATTGTAACACCTATTAAGTTAGGCAATTGCAAAACTACAGATTTATTTAAGAAACTGTATGTATAAAAGTACACCATGACAGCACATTTTGACAAGGTAGCAAAACACTGACTAAAGAATTGCCGCAAATAAAATGTGTTAAGTATGAAAGGGACCTAAAATAAATAACAGCTTATTTACTTTATTTACTTTACTTTGCTGAAAAACTAAATTTTCAATTTTTTTATTTCCCTCTTAAGTATTTTTTTTTTTTTTGCTTATCATCCAATAACAAGTTTATAAAAGTATAAAGTGACAGAAATACTTGAGTAAAGATACCTAAAAAAAACCTTAGTAAAGTAACAAAGTATATTTTGTTACTTACCACCTCTGGTCTTAACATTTATCAAACTGATAAAATTAATAACAAGTAATAACAATTTCCTATCTTAATCTCACCAATTTTGAAAAAAATAATGGTTTGACAAAGGCAAAGAAAGGCTTTATTTTTTAGGAAGGTGTACAGTTTGAAGTCAACTAAATTGTTTGTAAACAAAAACAGGATTGCCATGTTATCATTTATGTTTCAGTTTTATTTTTAGGTCATACAGTTTGCTTACATGTAAAATTAACAACTGTTGCCTTACTTGCCTGTCTCACTCTTATCTTAAGGGATCTTTACAGAATACTCCTTTAGAAACATTGATGAATTTTCTTGATTAGTTCAAGTGGTGTTATTTGTCATTCTAACAATATAGTGTTATACAGTATTCAGTGGAACTGAACAATGTTCTCCAGAAACAAGATGCAACACTGAACATCAACTACACAACTCAACATAAAGTTCAAGTGTGCAACAGCTCGTGCAAAACAAAATTATGATACATAGATTATGTACAAGACAATTACATTTACATTTACATTTAGTTATTTAGCAGACGCTTTTATCCAAAGCGACTTACAGGTATCCCAACTTGGTTG
>JAOUQT010259759.1:0-17129 GCA_025769995.1 Xyliphius kryptos | reverse complement strand
CCATAGTGCTTGGTGGGACTGGGAATCGAACCGGCGACCTTTAGGTTGCAAGGCTGGTTCCCTAACCACAAGCCTACTACTTTGGTGTTTATGGGTGTTTCTTCCTCAGGATCGTGTAACAGACATCTGAATTTATCTGACCAGGAGAGGGTGCTCATCTGCCCACTGTTCCAATAACGTGTTCTTTTGCTCACTGGAGTCTCTTCTACTTCCTTTGGACCGTAACAACTCTTTATACAGGGTTCAGACTCATTATGTAACCAGTGTTGCACCAAAGTAAATCATCACCTCCTTCTCTGAACCAGTTCATTGAGAAGTTGTTTACGTCCACAGCAGCACCTTTCATTGAACGTTCTGTCTCAATCTTTTCTTTCTCAGTATATTCTTCTGCACCAGAAAACGAATCAAGGCTGCAGGCTGGGTACCGATGATCAGGTCTTGTTTATACAGTTCACACTGACAGTCAGTTTGGTGCACCACATGATAACGCTGTTCATATGTTTCAACTGAAAACTAGATCATATCAGACGATGTTCTTGCAGTAGAAGACACCAAACAGGATCCAAGTAAAAAGGGTTGTTTTTGAGAAAGAAAATATTTCAGACTTGAAAGCCGGTCTGTGCAAACATGAAGACCTAAACAGACCAACTCTAAAAGACAGAGAGAGAGAGACTCGAGTAGATTTCAAGGCGACGGGATGTTGGAGGACGTGCGAGTAAAATATTTATTTTTGTCTAAATCAGAATCAGAATCTGAGTCGTTCTTCTCGAGGACAGATGGACGCAATGTGGGCGGATACGACAAACAAAATCAACATACAGACAAAGGTTAAAAGCAAGAGATCACAAACAGAACGTAATGAAGACAGAAAGAAAGCAGACGTTCTCAACAAGGAGACAAAACATTTACTGAGGTCAGGCTCTTGTTCTGAGCTGAACATTAAGCAAATCTCTGATTCGGGTGATTTTTACAGGTAAATAAAGCGTGTGGAAAAATCATCACAGCAAATCATTTCAGGACCACATTGTGGTACAATAGTTATAGAACAAGTTATACAGTGAGTCCTGGGTCTGATTCCCAGACTGAGAAGGTTCATGTTGGGTTGGCTTGTGGTTAAGGAACCAACTTTGCGACCTCAAGGTCCTGGTTTGATTTCCGGTGCCACCTAGTAACATGGTTGAGGTACCCTTGGGTAAGGCACTTAAGCCCAACTGCTTCCCAAGCACCGTGTAAAGGGCTGCCCACTGATCCGGTCACGTGTGCTGACTTCACTCAGTGTGTGTTAATAATTCTGTTAAGATTATAAGACATAAACTTCAAAGAAATGAGGGCGAGGAACATACATTCGGATGTGTCGTCTAACAGAAGAACAACGAGGCGCATCAATCCTGATGTTCAAACCTTCCAGTAAAGCAGAACATTATCTGATGGGTTTGTTTAAAACTGTTGTTTTTAGGCCTCCATCCTACATAAGGTACTTATCAAAGTGCGAGCCAGCATGCAACAGGCCTCCCGCTGGCAACCAAACAAAACAGAGAGGTTGAAGTAACATAGGGAGCACGGAGGAGGAGGAGGAGGCGGCGTTCAGCTGCTCTTCTTCCTGACAGCTGGTTGACATTAAGCGGGATGCCGCGGCACACCGGCGGAGGAGCTCGGTGAAGGTTTGGAGCTCGGCCCGGCTCCATGCACGCAGGTAAATTATTACACGTTAAGGGATATGTATCTTTTTCATCTGGTTCCCTTTAATATGGAGTCCTGAAGTCTGGAGGAGGAACCCGGCCTCCCGTTGTCCTGGATCCACAACTGCAATGTCAAAGAGCTTTGAAATCATCTGTTATTTATCATCAAACGAGAGAGAGAGAGAGAGAGAGAGAGTGTGTGTGAGAGAGAGAGCGAGAGAGAGAGCTCCATCCACAAACATTTCTCACAGAGCCTCATAATGCTCACGCGGCTTTATACGGACTCACCGGACACTTTATTAGGTGACCATTATCTTTATATAATTGGTCATTTAGCAGACGCTTTTATCCAAAGAGACTTACAAGTATCCCAACTTGTGATTGGGGTCGGAAAACAGGGTTGATACCGCGTTCCTGGAGCAATGAGGAGTTAAGGATCTTGCGCAAACTCCAACCTTGGTAACTTCAGAGGACCTGGGGTATGAACCCACAACCTTCAGATTGATAGTCCCACACGCTAATACCAACCACACCGATCATACAGATGGACTTTCTATTCTGTAGTCCATCTGTTTCTCTACATACTCTGTTCTCGGAGGATCAGGATCCCGAAGAGCAGGTGTTATTAAGTTGGTGGATGATTTTCAACATTTGCGTTGCACGCCGGTCTCCCAGGTTCCCCAATCAGGTCTCTACAGCTGATTCAGAACTCAAGAGAAGCCCAAGACAACTCATGTCCTGCCATTCCTCCTCTCTCTCCCTTGGTTCCCTCTAGCTTCTGAATTCAGTACAAGGCTGTGACTCTGACCTACAGGACAGTCTCTGGATCTGCCCCCTCTTATCTTTCTTCCATCTTTCCAAAAAACACTCTGACTCGCTCACTGCGCTCTAGCGATGAATGTTGCCTGGTGATTCAACCTCATCGTGGCGCCATTTCTCACTCTGCATTGTTGAATGGTGGAACCATTTTCCCAACAATGTCTATAAGGCGGAGACCCAGTGTGTGTTCTTCATCCTCTAATCCTCCATCAGTGACCCATCAGTGCTGCAGACCAGTGATTCCCAAACAGGGTTCTTGGAACTACATTTTGTCCAAGTCCCAGTACACTATAAATACAGAACAATGGACAACTTTTTCCATAAATAAAAGAAAAGACTTAAATATTCCTCCAATGACAAAGTGTCCATTCCAACCAAACCCATCTGGTACCAACAAACACGCCACACTCAGGACTACATGGATCTCATTAAGCATCAGATCACAGACGCTGATGTCCATCCTTCTTTCTATATTCGGTTTACAGATCAGATTTCTGTCCAAAATCGTGCAGCTCTGAATAAATCCACCTGTTCAGGAAAGAGTGAGTTAGAAATCATTCATAAACAAAACACGAAGATGATGGAGGAGCTGTCGGAGCAGAACCGGGTCCTGGTCCTCAAAATCACATCAATCACAACTCGCTTTTTCACCACGGCGCGGCACACGTCCATCAAAAAAAAAAATCAATCCAATATGGGCCTTGCACCATTCTCACGTACGGGTCAGCAGGACCACACGGTGATTTTATTTAAAAAAAAATATATATATATGAAGATATTATGCTTCATATATATATATATATATATATATATATCAAATTTATATCAATAAATGAAACACAGAGTACAAATTTTAGGCCTGACAGAAATTGAGGTACAGGCTGAGTAATTAAATGGTATAAGATCACATGTCAGGAAACATTCAGAACCGGTTACAGCAGCGCTGATGAGAACCGGAACTTTAGTCCTTCACATGAAACGATGACATTCCTGAAGTTCAAAAATGACCCAAACAATAACAGCTTCATAAAAAAGAACCTCAAGTATGTTTTTGTTTTGTGAAAATAAAGTTGACTTTATGAGTCTAGGAACTGGAGCTTCATTTACAGGATGCACCAGAGCAGTCAGTTACAGCGCTGAGATGATGCCCTCTGCAGCTAGGGTTGCCACCTGTCCCATAAATTACAGAATCATCCCGTATTAATGTAATATTTGACACGATTTGTTCCGTATTTCCAATAAGACGAGCTTATTTTAATTAAATAATATTGAGATTTGATTGATTGTTTAGGATATTGAGTTTTTAAAGTCAAATGAATCATTTATTTTACACAACTTAGTATAAGACAATATAAATATAATTTATGGAGATTTATACAACTGATCATACTGATCTGTTTAGGAGCTTAAACCTGAAAATCTGGAAGCACCGGATTCACAACTGCACAAGTTTCTAAGATGCATCATCACTGTGCCGCAATATGAAGTTCCTCCTGATTTTAAAAAGAACAACCAGAAGAAGATGCTGCAAAAAAAAGAGAATGAGTCTAGAAGTTTAGACCACTGTTATATCGAGGTTTTCCTCTGACACATCGCTGAAAAACAAACTCCAAAAAGCTAAACAGCACCAGATCTGGTGTATGGAGTATTTGTGTGCACATTACATCAGGTAATACGGTACCACGCCAGGTTCTAAACATGAAAGCAGCGCTGGTTCAGAAGAATGTCCTGCTTTAAGCCTGATAATCATTACGAGCTGCATGCATGAATTAATATCTCCAGACGAGAGCCGGTCCTTTCAGGCCTCCACATTCTGACCCATCTAGAACTTCAAAGGGCTGCACAGAGCCCCTAAAGCAAAGCCACCAATAACATCAAAGAGAAACTATAGAACTTGATCAGGCAGACACGAGAGCTGCATGCCGCTACGGAGAAACGCCATGCCGCGCGGATTTGGATCCCGACACTAACTCATCACCTACGCTTCAATCTGTACGCCCGTTAGTTCAGGTTAGGTGTCATACAGGGCACCCATATTTCATTATTTAAAAAAAGAAGACACCGGGGGCAGGATGAGGCCAGTGGGGGGGAGGGACAGGGTCTAATAAATCCACTTCACCATGGTCTACAGTATGGACTGCCACATTATTATAATAAGATACAGTGGGGCCAAAAAGTATTTGGTCAGCCTCTAAGCTCTGAAGTTTGCAGAGAGCAGATGGATGATCCAGAAGAGGATTGGGAGAAGATCATGTGGTCAGATGAAACCTAAACCCAACTTTTTGCTAAAAACTAAACTCATGTCCGGAGGAAGAAGAATGCTGAGCTGCATCCCAAGAACAGCATACGTACTGTGAAGCATGGGGGTGGAAACATCATGCTTTGGGGCTGTTTCTCTTCCGAGGGGACCTGACGACTGATCCGTGTTAAGGAAAGAATGAACGGGTGTGTATCCTGAGATTTTAAGCCAAACCCTCCTTCCATCAGTGAGAGATGGCTGACTCTTCCAGTATGACCCTGATCCCAAACACACCGCTCACGCAACGAAGGACTAGCGCCGTAAAAAGAATTTCAAGCTCCAGGCCTCAACCTCAAAGAACATTTGTGGAGGGAGTTGGAAGTCTGTGTTGCCCAGTGACAGCCCCAAAACATCACAGCTCTAGGGATCTGCACGAAGGAACGGAGAAAAATAGGAGCCACAGAGTGAGAACACCTAGAGACTTACAGGAAATGCTTGACCTTGGTCATTGCAACAAAGGTTAGGCTGAACATTATATTGAACAATTGTATGCTTCCAACTTTGGTGAGAACAGTTTGAGGAAGGCCCTTTTTTGGTCCAGCATGACTGGGAAGAGGTTCACAAAAGCCCCTCTTTCTGGTCGGCAAAACCATCTACGCTCCTGCACTCCCAAGTGCTGAATCAGCACAACATGAACATGCTCCAAAAACTTTTGGAAAGTTTCCCAGGGAAGCAGAAAGCACCCGGAGACTCAGCGTTAACGAGGAGAGCTGTGAACGGACATGGACGAAGTCCCATGGACATGTGAGAGGTCCACAAACATTTGACCAAGCACATCTGTGCAGCTCCTGTTCCTGTTGGTGCACATCTGGAGACCTAATTCGATCATCCCTCTCGTCTTTTGGCGCTCGAACAGCATTGAAGAGTGGGCCGAGGGGAGGGGGGCGCCTGATCAAAGCCTTCCTCCGCCGATCATGTGTAGCCTGCCTCGTCTCACTTCTCTGACTCTCTCTCTCTCTCTCCCACACGCAAAGCAGATGTCCAGCACTCCAGACGATAAACTTCAACCCAGCGCTCGATTGAATTTCACATCTCAAAGGAAGCACGGACCCTCTGTGCTCTCACAGCCGTCCCGTTGCCCCGGCGATGCCTCATTCACTTTATTTAAAGGATAATAGATCCTCAGGAGATGTTTCGGTTCAAAGAAAATAAAGTGAACACATTAGGATATTAGATTATGTAACAGAGAGCACGTTTATTAAAGGAAGCATCTTAAAAATCAGAGGTTCCTAAAAGCCCCTGGGTGAAATCCCATTTCCCTACATGCTGTGTTACAAGTCTGGCTTTTCCGCCTCCCCTAAAAACATGCCCCGTTCAGGATTCTGTGTAATTTGCGTGATGTCAGTTTTGCACCCTGGAGACATTATTTCCCATAATTGACTGCACAAATACGCAACCGCACAGCAAAGACATCGCAACGCTTCACTACGGGTGGAATATTAATTTAGGGATCCTTTAATACATGACCAGAGGAGAACAAACTGAACGTAAATCATGAAAACATGTCGGGTTTGAGACGTCAAGATGAGTTTTGCAAACGCTTACCACAAACTAAATTCCAATAACATTTTAACATCACATAGCAACAAACACATAGCAACCACACAACACCTAAACATAAATTACATATTAACCATATTTCAAACATATTATATATCAACTACATAGCAACCACACATCAAACATTAAGCAACCTTCATTCTACCTCAAATGATCACTTTTTAACCAAATATATTCAACCTCAGAGCAACTGTTTAACACACATTAAACTTAAAGCAACCTCATAGCAACCACATATCAACCACAATTCATCCACACAACAACTGTTTAGCAACCACAGAGTACCTAAACAGCAATCACATGGCAACCACACATCAAACATTAAGCAACCTTAAATCAACTTTAAATCAACCATAAAGCATGACTTTGCAGCCACATAGTAACCACGTAACAACCAAATAAATACAACCTTAGATCAACTATTTAACACACATTAAACATAAGGCAAAACTCATGGCAACCATTTGGCAACCACAATCTGTAGAGCAACTACATGGTTAGCACACAGCAGGTACATACCAAACATACACCGAATACATGAAACCATGTCACATAGCAACCGCTTATCGGCCACATAGCAACCACAGGCAAGCACAAATCGATCACACATCAAGGCCCGAATCAAGAACACAACGAAACACAAAGCAACCGCAGATGAACTGCAGATCAACACTACAGTAAGAACTGCGGCTGTGTTTATAAGCCATGAACCACTACTGAGCTGCTCACTTTTTTAATTCTACATGAAATGAAACCACTCCAAACGGATCTGTTCATCATTATGAAGATCTGACACGCTAACACTATCCAAAATATAACATCTCAGATGTTGTTTTCTGAAACAGCTGGGGCTGTATGTACGACACAGGTGAGGCTCGGGGCCAGATGAACCGACTTTAGGGCGACAGAGAGACTGATCTCTTTCAAAGTGTCTTAAGTTACAACAGCAGGAAGCACAGAATAAAAAAAAATCATGGTAAACAGTTTTACTTGCATAAAACTTGTGCAGTGTGGCGTTTCGCGGTCAGACCGTTATGACATAAGCAGCTGCGGATGTGTTTGTGGTCAACAGGACAAGAAACTAATAAAGACAAATCTGTGCGATTCAGGTGCACGTGAGTGGAGAGCGAGTGGAGGAGCGAGTGGAGCTACACCATGCCTTTCCTGCTGTAACAAGAGGTTCTGAGAAAAGCCTCCAGGGATGTCTCATAGCTTTCCCCTCTGTCATGCTGTAATCAAACCTCTGAGAAAAAGCTCCTGCCAAGAAAAGCTATGTGCTCCACCTAACACTGTTTGGCTTCCACCGCCACATCAATAAAGCGGCCTGACCTTCCAGACGAGTGAGGAAACGCCGACAACTCAATAACGGAAAGCAAACGCCGGAGAGGATGTCCCAATGGAGTCCACGATGGGCCGCGACACCGGCACATGGTTCACCGATGACAGAGCGTTTGGGAGAAGCGGGTGGAAGACAAGGCAGAATCGTGGCACAGATGGGTTCCAGACCAAACTCATTTCTTGTTCTGTTTGTCTGGATCCCGGATACCAGCTCCTGACAAATCGGATCCGACTGGCATGTCCTGACATCGACGTGCCCTCCGAGTCGACGTGACTCACTCTGGTTGTCTCTTTGCAGACGGAGAGGCCAAGGACAACAAATACTGTACAGCTAGAGACGTTTCCGAAAACAACGCCATGACGCCAAGAGTTCCAGCTTCAAAAAAGCCTGCTCACCAGACTCACGTTAAATAAAAAAAACAAGAGTTTAACACAAATTAATACAGATGCCACAGTTTTACAATTGTTTGGATGCAGCATGAAAAATGTATTATTAACTAACAGGTTCTCGCTTTCCTATTTCCGATTGTTCCTTCGCTATCTCCATCAAACGCAACACCCCAGATGGATTGGCGAGGACCTCATTCATTCCTTATGGTGTCCTTGGAAAACCTACCAATAAATCGTAGTCCCAACTCACACTATATACACAAATCGCCCCAAACCTCACTCTCTAATAATTCCTTCATTTAAAATATATTTCAATTCCAAAAGCCATCACTCATTCAAAAACAACTGCCTTTCAACTTTCTCATTGTTAACAGGTTCTCCTCTCCAATTTAAAACATTACAATTAATGATTAAGGTTAAAGTTAAAGGCCTGAAACTTTAACATTTCTCCTTCAGAAAGTCTGACCAGTCCCAGCATCTCCCAAAATAAAGTGTGGGGTGCTGATTGATCAGTACGTCAGCAGTCTGTATTCTGTGGTGAAGTTTAAACACCTTCATGTGTAGAACATTCAACCAGGAACTCGTTTCCGTATGTAGCGAGAACCCAAAGTGACGGGTGTCAGCGGAGAGTTTAAATATATTTAACAAGAGCAGAAATCAGCCTCCGGCAGGAAATTCTCTTCGACTCGTTCGTCCTTTGATGTAAACATTAATGCCAGGATAGGATCCATTTTTAAAGGAAAGCTCTTCGGGCAGTTCCATCAGGATCCGGCGAGCCGTTTCAGTGGAACGTGGAGACGTGGTTTATTAAATTATACGTCTGGTGCACCACAATCCCTTAACCTCGTGGCTTATGGTTAGCGAGCACTTTATCATTTATATATTCGTTTTATTGCAGCAGCACACGGTTTATTATCCTCCCAGAATTAGAAAAGGTTAAATTTACCCCGTCAGTGAGTGTTTTCACGTCGTATTTAGGGTCTATAATCCATGTAGCTTCCGATTCTTTGCGCTCAGCTCTGTTCTAAATGCATATGTGGAGTTCTGAGGGCCGCGGGGCCCAAAACTTTCATACGTTGGTCTGATTTATATTCCGACAGTGTGGGCAGGACACGTGCTCGGGTGGTTTCTTAACCAAAACATGAGCTTCGGGTTTCAATCCTGGATCTCACATCCGCCGCGCGAGCAGGAGTGATGCGCCACATAGCCAAACCGTGCCTGACCTGCCGCGAATTGCACCTCCATCATGTGGAAAAGTCTTCCAAAGCATCACATCACTGTCGTCTAACTGTGGACCGGTTCACCACCGCAGCCTTGTTCTATATTTTAATGCTACAGAATAATGTTCTTTAGTTTGTATTTAACCATAGGGGGGGGTTAACCTTTGTGGCACTCACTCAATACCACATGGCGCAGTGAGAAAAGCACTAATACGGCAATCCACAGGGGTCAGTACTGAGCCCCCTATTGCTTTCATTGTATATGCTTTCGTTCTTGTTTTTATTCTATTTGTACTTGTTTTTTATTTTTTTGCTAATACTCCCGATGTAGCACTTTGAGATTTAAAGCTTTATTATTATCATTATAAAATGACTCCCTGCTAAATAAAACTTATCCCTTATAATCAATATTCATTATTATGGGCAATAAAAGTAAAAATGAGAAAATGAGTTCTCTTTTCAATAAATGTAGAAACTCTAAAAACGTTTTGGAGGAAGTTTTATGGATATGGTTTTCTTCTGGTGGGTTATTATGCTGGAGTTGTTGACGAGTCATTTAAAGAGTCACTTAATGAGTCAGTTCACATGAACTGACTTATTAGTCCGATGTTTCATCAGTTTTAAGGTAGGAGAGAATAAAAGTTTAAAAAAAAGATCAAAGAAAAACCAGAAGATTATTGATATGTTTCTGGTCTTTTGTTTGATGTAAAGACGTCATGTGATCAAAGTGTGATTAGGTGCACGATTAATGAGCACACTCCAAAATCACGGGAACAAACTAGAACCACGGTTAGAAGTCAGGGGTGTACTGAGGTTTTGCAAAGAGGGCCAAATTCAATCAAGTCTAAAAGTTCCTTCTGACATTTTCCCCAACAGTTATAAAAAACTACACAGTTATAAAACAATTCTCACAATTATTCTAAACGGCAGCGTAACTGAATATAAGCCACTCAGGCGTGAAAACCACGCCAAACACAATTCTTTCAGATCTGGCGAGTCAGAGAATATTGAACAAACTGTATAGAATTCATTACATTTATGGTATTTCAATTTTAATTCCAGATCAGGTCATCAGCACCTCTTAAAAAAAAAAAAAAAAAAATCAGTAGCCTCTCCTCTGCCTTCTAGCTGCCTCTGAAAGTCTGACGATATGTCCTCAATTCTCAGAGGCAGATAGTATTATATTTTACAAGCAGAAACCCATTCTACGCCTGCATGGCGAGCATATTCACAGGCATGTTTCATTAAAGTCACTCACTGAATCACTATTGCACTCCTACGCCAAACGCCGATCTTTAATCCACCCAATCTTTATTGCTCTAAAGATGACATCCACCAAACGCCTTATACTATAGATTACAATGGTGCTGCCATCATGTGGCAAAATTTGGAATTACATTTTAAAGGTTTTTGATTTATTTATTCTAATAGAGTAAGCCATAAATAACACATTATAAGCACCGGCCGTTTTAAATCTGACAGCGGGCTGTGATTAGCACTGGACATGTCTGTTGTGGAACCATTTCTGACTTTTAAAAGAGCCTTTAATGAGTGGATGACATTTTATAAGTTCCATGCGATCCTAAGAACCTTTCAGCTCCATAAATGTGTCTCTGCTGCACCACCACCACCACCACAGAGATGTTTACTGACAGAGCACCTCACTCTCACACTCAACCTCACACCATTTCAGTAATCCTCCACCTTTAAACATCATTACTGCTCTTATTGATGTTACACTTTGAAAGCACAAGTATAAGGAAACATTTTAATTGGACGCGTGCGGGTATAAAACCAAGCACCTAGTCTGTATTTTCTGGTAAAAGTTTGGGGAAGGTCACTGAGCCCATGTCTTCATGTCATAACCAGACTGTTACTGTTGTAAGAGCTCTGAAACCAATGGCTCATGCAAAGTACATTTACATTCAGTCATTCAGATGAAGCTTTTATCCAGAGACTTTAAAAATTAATTGGGGGCAGAACAATGGGATGCTATAGAACCCCATGAGAAGTGAGGGTTAAGCACATTGGTAATTTCAGCGGACCTGGGATTTGAACCCATAACCTTTTGATAGTCCCACACCCAAATGTCCCGACCTCATTATGGTTCTAGATCTGGTCTTCAGCGAGTCCGGAAGTCTGGTTCTTAAATCTTACATTATGACCTACAGTCGCGTGCTCAGCCCCTCAGTCTGCATACACCCGGATTTAAACGAGGTGAGAGGGAGGTTCTGGTGTTTCTGCCCCTATGTGTGATGGGGACCATATGGGATTACTGCTGGGACCTCTTCTTTTTAGGAAGCCTTTGATCTTTGTACTTTG
Source organism: Xyliphius kryptos (assembly GCA_025769995.1). NCBI lineage: Eukaryota > Metazoa > Chordata > Actinopteri > Siluriformes > Aspredinidae > Xyliphius > Xyliphius kryptos. The sequence goes on along the minus strand of JAOUQT010259759.1, from coordinate 5,502 downwards.
CTGAACTCTGTGAATGGGATTAGAGGTGCTGCTCATTTCACTGGGTTTCCTGCTCTGACACTCATTCAGCCCCCTGCACACCCGTCCTTAACTCACAGTGAGAGAGAATTCGGCTCAAATGGAGCTTTCATTCATTCAGAGAGAGAGAAATAAAAAAACAACACACTTAACAAAAAAGGTTAGAATAAGATAAAGGAGTTGGAACGTGCGCGGTACCGTGAGGGCTGTGCTGCTCCTGGGTTTGGGTTCATTGATCTTCTGCCTCCTGCTGGGGAACGGGTGCACCGAGAGTAGGCACAGGGTGAAGAGCGCCACCGAGGGGACGACACCACTCCGCATAGCTGCGAGCGCGCTCTGGAGAGATGCGGGACTCCGCTGTGCGTCTGTGCGCGGCGCTGCGCGGCTCCAAAAACGCTCACTCACTCCATCAAACACGGAGCCGCAGAGGAATGTGCGCGTCGGCGCTGCGCTGCACAGCGCCCCCTGGAAGCATCGCACAGCTCTGGAAGTGTCCAGCTGCCCGTCCGCCGTGCGCCAGCTCCATGCGTAACGCGCCGCGGCCCGAACACTCAGTGCGCAAAAGAAGCTCCGCACACAAAGTCGTAAGAGCCGCTGGGTTGCCAGAGCCTGCCCCGAAATCCTCCCACACCTCCGAAAACCCTCGACTTCAGGGCCCCTCCTCCTCCTCCTACCCCCCTCCACCTCCCCACCCCTTCATTAAAGAGCGCGGCTCTGTAAACGCACCACTGACATCATTACTGAACGCCACGTTCAAACAGGACACATGTTTATGGCACTTTTTTTTTTATAAAGTGTTCACATACATTGTTTAATAGTAGTGTTTTAGGCAGTTCGTTTTACGTTTACATTTAAATGATCAGTTTTGTGTTTTTTAGAAATGTATAATATAAATGCACTTGGTGTGTGTCATCTCTATAGCGATTGGCAGAGGGATAAAGTGGAGGGGAAGACATATTGATTGGTGTATAGTGATTGGAGCGTCAAATCATTTTAAAATATTATCAATCTATGCTCCACATAGCAACCATGAAACAGGACCTGCCAAAAAAAAAAACTCTTATTATATTTATACACACACACGTCCTCAGTTTATACATACATTAACACACAATGTATATTTTTCCAGTCATCTGAAATGTTAACAAAAAAACTCTTTTTAAAGGACCTGTACTTTATTCTTATTTCCCTTCATAACAAAATATTCTGTTTTTAAGATTTTAATAAACTGTGATTTCCTTCGAATTTCGGGAAAGAATTTGTCCAAATTCTCCTCATCAGACTGTGAACTGTGGATCTTCATATTATTTAAAATATATCAATCTGGCAACCACGCGTGCAAACCCTCTGTACTCTTCAGACTTTTCATTGGACGGCTTGGAGCATACAATGATGTCATTTTGAGAATGTGTGACGTCAAAATAGAAAGTGGTGTCGTGGTTAACTCAGGAACAAACATGGCATCTCATTTCTGTTTAAGCTGCAGATCACAGGTGAGTGTGAAGCCTATCCCAGTACTTATTGGTAAACAAGTTGCATAATCACATGACTCATTACATATTAAAGAATATAATCTAAATCACAGTAATTAATTAAAACAACATTTAAACATAACCGAATATTTGTGCATGTTATTAAAACTGGACATGAAACTGACGTTTTTATAACTAGTAATAAAAGTACAAATAGACCATATGGACAAAAGTATTTGGACACCTCATGTCGCACTCTCCAGTTACAGTTCCTTCGAGGGAACCTGATTCACAATCACAGTTCTAATTCATTCTAAAGGTGGTGATGTGTACAGATCAGGTACTTACCTGTACATGATGTTACAGATGTCGCTGTTTGCACTGGATAAGAAAAAGGCCTTCCCCAAACTGTTCTTACTCTGTTGAAAGCATATATAGTTGTTCAGAATGCACACACGCACACGCGCACGCGCGCACGCGCACGCGCACACGCACACACACGTGTGAGAGAGGTGATTCCGGGGTTCAAGCATTTTGATTTTCACTTGAGCTTTGTCTGAACACAACTGACCTGAGGTTTTAAATGACGTTCCTTTAAAGGTCAGACTGTTGTTGGGAACGTTCCAAAACACTCCAGACTAAAGAGAATTTATAAAACCCAACAAATAAGTTTAATTGTAGTAGTTTTGCTGAATTGCTAAATACAGCAGTCTGACTGAACGCAAAGTCCAACTTTCTTTGGTGAGTTTGTGTGAATGTGTTGCTGTCGGCTCGAAAATAGCGTTTTCAGATGTTTCGGAACATTTAAGCCGTATTCATAAACTATAATTAGAATATGACGTAAGGATTCATTTGCATATAGCAGCTTGATAGTTAAGACAATATAGCTGTTATAGCGCCCCCTCAAGACAGCCTTCTCAGGGACAGATGCTGAATGTTTGTTTGGGGTTTTAGAGTTTAAGAGAAGCATTTTTTTTTACTTTTAGATTTAATTAGAATTTTGATGCACGGATTAATTTGTATGTAGCCGCCTGACGGAACAGTAAAGTCCAAAAAATGTTTGACAAATTACTGAAGAGCACGGGCTGCTGAATTTTGTGATACCAAACACATGGTGTTTGACTGAAAAATCTAGGACTCGTTCATGAAAGTTTTGCAAAAAACGTTGTAGCCGTAGATCATGGGTTCAAACTGCAAAATGGTAAAAATTTAAAGTCTGAGAATGTGGAAAAAAAATGTGTGTAGTCTGTGAAAATGTTTGGCTAGAAGTACGAAGCCCAAACGAGATTTGTGGTACTATAGCACTAATTGGTGTGCCACCCTTACCCAAGATGCCCAGCGGTGTGGTAGCCGTAGGACTTACAGTCTCGGCTGCCCGACGGTTTTTTTTAACGATTAAAAAAATAAGAATTAAAAAAATGGGAGACAAAAAGAATAGTATTCAGCCCCCATACAGGGCAGCCTAAAGGCTTTGTGATCAGCATGTTCTCCTCTCAGCACTGGGGATTCCCAGGATCAAATCCCAATCTGGGTGGAGTTTCCATGTTCTTCCTGTGTGTGCGTGTGGGTTTCCACACACAGTCCTAAAACATGGGTTCAAGATAAATTGAAAGCTCTAAATTGCCCCATAGTCAGTGTGTCCCGAGCCCAGTAGAGGGTGAGGCTTGTGTCAGGAGGAGCATCCGGCACTATAGCCAAAAGAATTCGTCCTCATTCTGGAGAACCTGTTAGAACTCTGGTCCACTCAGATAAAAAATAAAATGCAGAGCACGGGACAGACGGTTCCATTCATTCATTTTCTGTGTTTTATTACGTAATGTGGAATAAATCATTATTATTAACATAAACTATGGAACAGCTTTAAACTCTCTCATTATACACATCGCCTTTTAGATCAAAAGGCTGAATAAGACAAAGCAAACCATCTGGAGGTTCAGAGGAACATCAGAACCAAATCCCCTCGAACAGCTGGAATTACCCGGAATGATCGAGCCCTGAACGCCCTCATCAAAACAGTCCATCAGACTCCGCCCACATCAGCCCAAACCCTAAGGGACACGTCCTCCACCCAATGCCTGGTCTCCACGTACGAGTCGGCCAATGTCCATTCAACTCTAGTGGACTTCTCCACAAGTTTCACAGACTCCGCCCTTAAACTCACTTAGATTCCAAACCTGCCTGACTCCGCCCACAAACCAGGACGTTTGGGATCGGGTTTAAGCAACGAGTGTGAACTCATGGACTTGAAGACCGAAATCAGCAGGACTCGCACCTGAGCCACCAAAAATTCACTGAAGGTTTCAAAATAATAATAAAAAAAAAAGTTAAAAATAAATAAATCTGTACAACTACAGAGCGCGGCAGAAAGAACGTTAATCAAACGTTAAACACATTCAAAATAAATCGTTATGTTAAAAAATAATAATAAAATTAAACATCCAGATAAAAAAAATTAAGTCCTTTCATTTTCACACAGTTTCCTGTGAATTAGCCCCCCCCCCCCCTCTCTCCAGATACATGAAGCTACTAGCCGCTAACTTCTACAGTGTAGACAATACAACAGCCCCAAGGGTTCCGCTGCTACAGGTGTCAGGGCTTCAAACAGCCAGCAGGTGTCTCACTTTTAACTTAGGAATAAATCTATAACCTTTATGACCCCTGTAAGGACTCGCTCGCCCTGCTGCATCCTGGCGGCACAGAGGACACGCCCAACCGCATCTTTTACATCAGCACACCAGTCTGCAGAGAACCAGAAGAAAGGAAAGATTCCAAAACTTTAAAAGACTCTCAGATTGATCGCTCAGGGCAAAAAAAGATGACACACGGTCTGACAAACTCAAAAGTCCTGAACGTTGTTGGGGTTTTATGTGATGCTGCTACAAAACGCTTCTCACTCAAAGCTGCAAACCCAAATTCATTACAAAGATCTCCAGATTTTGCCTCATATTGGATTTACACCATAAGCAATAAAAGCATGAAATAAAAGATGTTTGGCAAGGAGCTTGTAGTAACACATTTTCACCAGAGAGGGTGCCAAACTGCGAGCTGATCAGATGATATATTGCAGCTGTAACTCTGATTCACCTCTGGGTGGCGTGGTCACAAACGAGGACACAGTGTAGATATAACAAACATGATGGTCCTAAAGAACTCAGAATAAAACAAAACGAAGGTCTGTTATGGACAGCTGACGGACAGACGAGAACATCATGACCCCGCGAGAGGAGCGGTGGAGAACAACAAAAAAAAAAAAAAAAAAAAAACGGCCATGAAATTTCTTATAAAACAATTACATTTTTATATAAATGTGCGTGAATGCTTTATAGCAAAAATCAAAGTTCATAATGTGCAAAAGGGAGAGTTCATGGCCCTAAATTAATGAACATAAATTACAAAGCTAGAAAGCAAGGGGCATGGAAAAAAAAAAAACGTTAAAAAAATAAAATAAAAAGCTAAATATAAAGTGCAGCATTTAAAAGCGCATGGAGAAAAAAAAAAAAAATACACCAACAAAGAAGTGCCATTCCCTGGACTCAGAGGGGTGGGTAGGGGTCCCTTTCTGGCTTTGACAATCTGAGCATGTGGGACTGTTCGTGGGCTTCCTGACTCCTACAGCCTGGGCACAGATGGCAATGCTTTATAGCAGCCTGTTCGAAAAGCCCACACAGTCCAGTGACAACCAGCCGCCATCACACATCACTGACACTTGTGATGGAGATATGGAGATCTGGAGAACAAGCCTTTAATCTTCAGTCTGGAAACTAAAATGAAGTGTGAACATGCACCAGACCACCATATAGAGTCAACCAAAAAACAAATAAATTAATGACGGGGTAATGAAATATGAAAGTATGTGCATATGAAATGGGACAGTTCTGGCATCAATGCTGTGAATTTTAAATGGGTCTTGACTGAAAAGATGACTGGCAATGAAAAAGGATTTGTAGGGATTTTGACTCCTCTGTTTAATAACGTTTGTTGGACAGGTTTTCTACTATACGTATATCTGTAT
>JAOUQT010259458.1:0-17131 GCA_025769995.1 Xyliphius kryptos | reverse complement strand
ACACCAAAAAAAAAATAAGGACAAAGCAATTTGTTACACTATGAATATCTGATCTAACTCTTAATGTAACATCAAAATACATTAATTCTTCAAAACATTTAAGGTCCAATTCCTTCTGCCTCTGACCTTGATCTTAAATCTTATTCTACATATTACTTTTTAAATTTAATCCATTTCTTTTTTATAAACTATATCATTGTAAGAATAAAGTGACTATTCCACATACACACTCGGGTATTTTACTAAATGGACAATTTAAAAAAAAAACATTTATGATTTTCCATTTAAAACTGTGATGAAATGAATTTAAGACAGCTGTCTGCTTTTAACATTGTGCAAACAGTTTGGGGAAGTTTCCTTTCTGTTCCTTCAGGGCACAAAGAAAGGTCTGTGAGTTTAATGTGGAGGAACTTGACTGACCTGCACAGAGCTCTAATCTGAACCCCATTAAACACCTTTGGAATGAAGTAGAAGAGAAAATATGAGTCAGGTCCTCTTGTCCAGCCAACTAACAAAAAAAAAAAAACCTCCCACAGACACAGCAGTGTAGAAAGCCCTCTAAAAAAGTGGGAGCTGATACAGATGCACAGAGAAGGATACTATAAAAGCTCCTGTAGGTGTGATGTGCAGGTGTCTCTAAACTGTTGCCCACATATTGGCACATGTACCTCATCTGATGGAGTCCCACAGATTTAATTAGCTCATGAACCTAACTTCAGGACTTTAGTAGACTTTTATCCTCCTTGTTATCTGAGTAAATGGGACTAAAATAACGCCAGTCTTCATTGTGACTATTTTTGTGAATCCTCTTACTATGAAAATGCTGCACTGCTTTATAACCAGCCATGATCCTGCAACAGCCTTGATTTATTTCAGAAGCTTCATACTAAAGTCGTTGTACCGCGATTTAAAGTGTTTGTAATTACATAGTTATTTTATTTAACCATTGATGACTGATGTTCATATTTGCAAACGGATAAGGAGAAATGGAGGAGGACCTTCTGAGATGTCTTTAGTTGGTATCCTTGGATAATTTTTCACCTCCCACTGCACTGCACGTTGATCATGCTCTTAAACTCCCACTCCCACTGAGTGCAGCAACACTATTTAATTCTTCTTGCTGAGCATTAAAGAACAGGGAATATGCAGTGACCACCCCTCTGCGTTACAGCAGTTTACACATAACATACAACAATTATTGACTATTATAAAAGGGATAGTTCGTGTCCTTATATCTGATTGGCTGAGCTGCTTGTCCAGTCATGACATTATTGACAATAACACCTCTGAGTGTTTCACAATTCTATCAATGTCTAATGTACAATACATTATATTAAATCATATAATTAATTTAAACCAGCCGCTAGAGAGCTCAAACATGGTGGTTCTAGTGCGAATCCCAAGCCCGGATAAATGGTAAGGTGAAAGGGCATTCGGCGTGAAACAATTGCTAAATAAATGATGCGAGTTTATGACAGTGATTCCATACTGGATCGGTTGAGGCCCGGGTTAACAACAACCACCTGTACTGGTAGCAAACATGGCACCAGCGAAAATTGGACTACTGGTTGCAGAAGATGACAAGGAGGGAAAGCGTGTGAGGAAACAAAGAGAGGCAAGAGCTTAGGACAAAGTCTAGCATCAATGAATGTAGGGATGATGACAGGAAAAGGTAGAGAGCTGGCAGTTCTACCATGGTGTGGATAGGAAGAAGAATGGAGATGAGTGGTCCTGAAGGAGGAGTATGCTAAGAATGTTGAGGTGAAACGATTGTCAGCTGGGGTGATGTGCCTGAAGGTAGAAATTTAGGGTGTAATAGTGAATGTTGTGAGTGGATAAGCACCAAAAGCTGGCTGTGAGTTAGAGGAGAAAGAGAGATTCTGGAGGTAGAGTGATGAAGTGGTTGAGAGCTTTCCCAGGGAGAAGACCGTGGTGAATGGTGCAGATTTCAATGTGCATGTTGGTGAAGGTAACAAATGTGATGATGAAGTGATGGGCTGGTTTGGGGTTAAGGATAGAAACCCAGAGAGACAGATGATAGTGGATTTTGCAAAAATAATGGAAATGGCTGTGGTTAACATATTTTTCCAAAGAAAAAGAGCACAGGGTGACCTACAAGAGTGTCGACATGAGCACACAGGTAGAATACATCCTGTGTAGATGAGGTTGCTTGAAAGAGATTAGTGATTGTAAGGTTGTAGCAGGAGAGCGTGTAACTATACTGCATAGGTTGGTGGTGCGGAGGACGAAAGAGGATGAAATTGGCAGTTAGAAAGAGGAAGAGGGCAAAAGGAAGAGCAGATGACCAAATGGTGGAAGTTGAAAAGAGAGAAATGTTGTGAGGAGTTCAGAAAGGAGTTAATAAAGGCTTTAGGTGGCAGGAAAGAGCTTCCAAATGACTTGGTTGCAGCAGCAACATTGATTAGACAGACAGAATTGGACATTGATTGTGTCATCTGGACAGGCAAAAGGCAGCAAGGAAACCTGGTGGTGGAACGAAGAAGTGCAGGAGGTTTTTCAAGGGAAGATAACAGGGAAAAATAAATGGGACAGAGAGAGGACTGAAGAGAGTAGACAGGAGTACAGGGAGACATGGTGTAGGGTTAAGAGGGAGGTAGCAAAGGCCTTGCAGAAAACCTCTGATGAGCTATATGAGAGGTTAGACAGTACGAAAAGTGAGTAGGTGTGTAGGTTGGTGAGACAGATAGCATTGAAAAGGATGTGCAACATGGCAGGTCAGTCAATGATAGATATGGAAATGTACTGACAGGTGAGAAGCGGGTGAGGGAAGATGGAAGGATTATTCTGAGGAGCTGATGAATGTTGAGAATGGCGAGGAAAGAAGGATAGATGGGGTAGAAATAGTAGAACAGGATGTAGCAAAGATTAGCAATGATGAAGTTAGCTTTCAAAATAAGCTTTGAAAAGAATGAAGACGGGAAAGGCAGTGGGACCCGATGACTTACCGGCAAAGGAGGAAAGAACTGGGAGTTGTGTTCTTGAGTGGGTTGGTTAATGAAATTTTGAAGAATGGAAAAGTGTACTTGTACCAATTGAGGGTGATGTTGTCGCTCCTAAAGGGGCATACGTTTCTTAAGCTACGCAATGTAAATTTGGGAAAGAGTGGTGAAAGCTAGGTTTGGACAAGAAGTGTTTCATGGCAATAAAGAGCACCACCGATGCCCTAAGAATTCTGATGAAAAATTAGGGAAGATTAAGTAAGTAAGTAAGTAATTTATTTATATAGCGCTTTTTACAACAGGGTGTCGTCACAAAGCAGCTTTACAGAGTCCAAAGCCTAAACCCCCAAAGAGCAAGCCGAAGCGACAGTGGCAAGAAAAAACTCCCTGTAATGATGTTATTTTAGGAAGAAACCTTGGGAGGACCAAGTCTCAGTGGGGGACTCATCCTCCATGAGCGGCCAGGCAGCATCAGGAAGATCAAAAAGAGTTTTTTTTAGTTAAGAGAAAGCTCATGACAAGGTGCCAACTGTGGTGGTGTATGTGAAAGTCCACAGTGGCTGAGAAATATGCTAGACTTTTTCAGGACATGTATGAGAATAGTGTGACAGCGGGGAGATGTGCTGTAAGATTGACTGACTTCATGGTGGAGTTGGAGTTACATCAAGGTTCGGACCCGAGCCCCTTCTTATTTGCTCTGGTGATGGACAGGCTAAGGTCAGACAGGTATCACCTTAGACTATGATGTTTGCAGATGACATTGTGAACTGTGGTGAGAACAGGAAACGAGTAGAAGAGAACTTGGAAATAATTTGGAAAGGAGAGGAATGAAGGCAGGCGGAGCAGTCAGACTACAGGGATCTGTGGTCACGAAGGTGCAGGTGTTGAGGTACTTGGGATCGAAAGTCCAGGGAAATGGGAAGTGTGGAAAAGTGGTGAAGAATAGTGCGGGCAGGGTGGAGTGGATAGAGAAAAGTGTCAGGAGTGTTGTGTGATAAAAGGGCTACAGAAAAAGTAAAAGGAAAGATTTATAGAGTTGTGAGAGCAGCCTTGTTGTATGGTTTGGAGACAGTGGCAATGACAAAGAGACAGGAAGCAGAACTGGAGGTGGCTGAAATTAAGTTAAGGTTATATATAGGTGTGACCAGGATGGGCAGGATTAAGACTGAGCACATCAGAGGGACGGCAGGGGTAGAAAAATTGGGGGATAATGTTTGAGAGTGCAGGCTGAGATGGTTTGGACATGTGCAGAGAAGGGACAGTGGATATATCGGTAGGAGGATGTTGGAGATGGAACTCCCAGACAGGAGACAGAGAGGAAAGCCAAAGATGTGGTTAAGGAGGGAGTTGGTGTTAGAGTACAATATACAGAGGACAGGGTGAGGTGGAAAAGATTGACTCGCTGTGGTGACCCCTAACAAGAGAAGGGTGATGCTGAAAGAAGAAAAAAATAGAATACAGATTAATATAAAGAGCGAGCTGATTCCCGATGAGCAATAAATCTGCTGCGACTGTTGTTTATAAATTGTTTTCTGTAATTTGGCCACTTGAAGGCAGTTTTTGATGGATTGCTGAGTTACAGGATTCCAGTTTCTCCAACAGTGTAACCAGACTACATTACGTCGCTAACAATTTTGTTATTAATTAATTGTGGGAATGGTGGCTCAGTGGTTCGGGTGTTGGACTATCAATTTAAAGGTTGTGGGTTCAAATCCCAGATCTACTGAAGTTACCGATGTGGGTCCTTAAGCAAGACCCTTAATTCTCATTGCTCCAGGGTGCTGCATCAACCAGGGTGCTGCATTGTTCTGACCCCAATCTGCAAGTTGGGATTCCTGTAGGTCGCTTTGGATAAAAGCGTCAGCTAAATGACCAAATGTTAAGGTAAATAAATGATTTATGAATTAAACCTTGTTTTTTTACTATAGCGTGTTTGTGACAATCGTAAAATTGCATTTTATAAAAGCAATAAGGCACTCGATGTTGTGCATTATTGTAAATAAATCACAGGGAAGAGGTTTATCTGTAATGCGCTTTCCGTCGGGCCTAATAACACCTCTCTCCCGTGATGTTTAATGCTTTACTCAACTATTGGTTTGTGTTGTTGTGGACATGAACATGTACAGTCATAAGCAAAAGTTAACGTACCCCTGGTAAACTTACCTATTTTTATTCCTCAGATCATCTCCCTATTTTCTGCCTAATCCTCTATGGGGTATGGAGGAGGTGGGGTTCCCATGCCCATTGAGGGGAGGGTTTTGGACACTGGGCAGATACACCCAGGACAGGGTGCCAATCCATCACTGGGCACACACACACACAGACACACACACTATATAGGAACAATTTAGATGACTTAATGACTAAATGTGTGTATTATTAGAGTGTTATTTAGAGAATCAGGATTGACAATTCTCGCACACAAAAATATTTAGGGAACATAAGCAAATGAAGCACTTTCGGAGGGTAATGGAGCATTCCTCTGGATGCATCAGGGTGCTCGTGCCACCTCACATTCGGACGCATGTTTACTGATGGTTAATTGGCCAGAAAATCTTCTCTGCCCCAAATATTACGAGCTGTTTGCACAGAAGCAATACATCATTACAAATCAATTAGTTGTGTGTTTTTTGCAAAAGCACACTGTTTTGTAGCAACAATCAAAGCAACAATCTCATGGAACTGCTTTGGGATCTAACCTCCGTCGTGTGTATCGAACATGCACTGTGTGATCTGGCTTCCAGTTGTATTACTTTAGGGATTGTTTCTTGTTTCTTTCCCATAATCCCAGAAATTACAACAGCCCTCTGGGAGCATAGATCCAGCATACATCACTTTCTGCATCATGTACGGAATGTGTTTACTTAATATCATTAGGAAGAATTTTGTTAATATAGATAATGCTGCTATCAGATTTCCATAAACATCCTAAAGCACAGTATTTATCTTACACGTTAGCTAAATGTCATCACCAAGAAAATTCTCAGCGGCCGATAAGTGGATGAGGCTTCACGCGTTGAATGATGGAAGAGGCCAATATCGCCGAAAGCCCCTGTGCAATATTCACCAATGAAGAAAACCACCTGATGATATGATTTTTCTGCCTTATTGCCGTTATGTTGCCGAAGCCAACATCCAAAAAATCCTGTTAGAGGTGAGAGGAAGACAATAACGCACCACTGTTTGTGGTTCGAGAGTTCTACCTTAACTGAATATTCAGCGTTTTTAGCACGAGTAACATTCAGTCTTGATTCACTATGATGTTAATATGTACAAACTGTTCTGTTTATTTTAAACTATTTACAAAACACTGTTATTACTGAACACGGCATATTATCTTCTACAAAATGTATACAGCCTATACATGTAAACACTACAGACTTTTATTGCAAATTTGCCCCACTGACTATACACTTGATAAATGCGTTTTTGCACAACTGGACTGGACTACAATGTTAACCCACTACACACTCACTGTTCAATATGGCTTCATCTACATTTTTAGTTTTTGTATTTTGTATTTTCATTTAACATGCACATTTATACTTATATCATTTTTAGTGTTAACCTTCCCACTTCTGTGTTTGTTATTCACTTTACATTTTGTAATATGGAACAGCTAGTGGTTGTCCTGAATTTCCTTTTGGGATCAAGAAAGTATGTATCCATCCATCCATGTTTCCCTCCATAAATAAATCCATTCTCTTTTTCTGCTTTAAAAACTATTAATTATAATTCATGGTTTGATTGTAAAACATGCAACACTTAAATATTAAAACCTTAATGTGCTGTTTTCTAATTTCTTAATGTAGATGACTTATTTATAATTAATTTTCCACATTAAGTCGCAGGTCTCATTCTCAGATGTCATCCTGCTAATTAACTTGTTTAGTTCATTTTCATTTTAAATGTTTTTTGTTTATACTAAACATTTTTGTAATTGTGTTTGCAACTAAACCTTTACAGTTAAGCTAGAGTTTTTCATTCATTCATGCATTATCTTCCGCTTATACCTTTATGAGAGTCGCGTGGTGGGGGGGCATCTCCATCCAGGGATGAAGGTCTCGGGCGCTGAGCAGATACACCCAGGACAGGGCGCCAACCCATCGCTGGGTACACACTCAATCACACAGCCATACACACACACACCCACCCACACTATATAGGGCAATTTAGAGCATTCGATTTACCTTGAATCCATGTATTTGGGATGTGGGAGGAAAACGGAGAACCCGGAGGAAACCCACACAGACAAAGGGAGAACATGGAAACTTCACTCAGATTGGGATTCGAACCGGGACTCCCCAGTGCTGAGAGGCGAATGTGCTAAGCCACCATGCCGCCTTGAAGCTGGAGTTTTTATATAATGTAATTACATCAACGTGATGAAAAGACCACACATGATCGAAAATGATCTTAAACATGCCACATCAACTGTGAAACAGGGTGGAGGATAGTGTGTGCCTCTTGTACCTTTTGCACAAGGTTTATTAATCTTTACTTAGGATGTAACTAATGACAGTAACAGAATTATTTAGTTATATCAGCTAATATTATATTAGCTTTTCATCATATTTCTTTTGATCTCAAACGGCATCACTAACCTACAAAAGCCAATAAACAATAATCTTGCAGTTTCAATGCTTTCAGAGGGGACAGTGTAATTGTGACTCCTGTGGATAAGTGTTGAGTCGTAGTGATTGATGCAGTTCGATTCTCAAAGTTTAATCCCTTTGCAGTAAGTAAACTTGTCCGTGTCTTTCATCACTGCTGTTGTGTGCAGCATGACACCTGAAACTTAATAAACTTTGGTGCTAAAGAAATTATGGCTTAAAATAGGTGCAGTGTTTACTGACATGAATTAAATGCACCACAAACGTAACAAAACAGTTACATTGTGTAACCACAAAACATGATATATAAACGAGTATTGAGACACACCTCTCAATTAAATAAATTTAGTTTAATTATTTTAACCCTTTCCCAGAGCACCCGGTGTATTTAATCAGCATTCCAGGATGGGGCAATTGTTGTGAGAGCACATACATTACATTCAGACATTTAGCAGATGCTTTCATCCAAAGCGACTAACAAGTATTACAACTTGGTTAGGGTCAGAACACAGGGTTGATACACCAGCCAAGAAGCAATGAAGGTACGGGGCTTAAGGACCCAATTTAGTAACATCTGTGGACATGGGATTTGAACCCACAACCTCCAAATTGATAGTCTAACACCCTAACCACTGAGCTACCACACTCTTGACTAATCCACACTAAGCTCTGGCCTTTAGAAGTTAAATCCTCTAAACCAGGGGTCATAATAAAGTAGGGTCAAGTTAATTTGGATGCAAGAAGCCTGGTCTGTCTGACAGAAGTCGTGTATTAATATTTACAATACTTATATAGCGTCACTTGAGTATGTGTTGGTTGGGCTCCGCCCACCAGCAGAGCATCATGGGAACTGGTCAAGGAGAGAAGAAAATGCCATCAGTTTCTGACCTCAGAAATGGTATTCAGAAAGGATGGGCAGAAATTCCCATAAACACAATTCAAAATCTTGTTAAAAGCACTACTAAGCGCTGTTGGGGTATCATAAACCCACCCTGGAGGTGTAATCTGTATACGCCCTAATGTTTTTTTTTATATACTGAATATTTAGTATAAGGAAAGTAGAGTGAATGTGCAAAAATAAAGCCCAAAAAATAGAATAAATATTCTTAAAATGCTATTAAATCATATTTAATGAACATGCAACAGATATATTGGGCTCTGAATGATGGCAGTTTGAACATTTTTTATTTATTGAATGACAGAAAGACAAAGACTGATATTTTAAGGTAATTTAATTTACAGAATGAGTGGGAATCTTTACTCCCTTTTATATAAAAAAAAAAAAAACCCAATTAATTCAAAGTTTTGACCCTGGATGGATAAAAGACAGCCACCGACATTTCTCGTGTCATAAAAAGCTATAATCAGATTAATCAGCCTCGCTTATTCAACATTATGCAACGGCTAATTGTTCACATCGCAGCAACTCCACAGATCATTTGGAATCGTTTTGTCAATTATGAATAAATGCATCAGAAATGAACTCGGCACTTATTCTTTATTAAGCCTGAATGCCGGTCTGTTTAAAACGCAAAAATGCATCACAAAGAGCAGATGATTATTGAATATCCTTCTTGAGAGCTCTCAAACTCCTCACACTCACCAAGAGTTTATTGTAAAGTATGCGACAGGATCTACATTTAAAGGAGTCATTTTAACCTTCCGACAACAAAATGCCTTTTCGTGTGCAGCCCACACTCGCTGCGTCAAAGTGCTCATGCTCGATATTTCATATGACCTCGAGTTCAGTACGTATTCTGTCTTAATCTCTCTGTGTCTCACTGCATCACTCTCTCTTGGTTTCCTTTCACTCAGTCAGAAGCAACTATGTGCAATGTGCCCTCGTCCAAACTAAATGCCACTCTGTTTAACGTTCAAACATTAATTATTGCTTTTGTCTCAAGCTTTAGATTTCATTCAAGCGTTGAGCAACGGGATGAAATTTAATCTGTTTAAGTGAAATAAGTTTTAAACGCTGGGAATCGACCTATGTAATTTCTGTGTGGGACATGTCCGCCTCTCCTTGCAGGGAATCCAGGATTGAATTTCAGTCTGGGTGAAGTTTCCATGTTCTCCCCGAGGACTTGGTAAGTAATTTACATACATACATTTGGTCATTTAACAGACACGATTATCCAAAGTGACTTACAAGTGACCCAACTTGATTGGGCCAGAACATAGAATTAATACAGCAGCCCTGGAGCAATGAGGGTTAGGTATCTTGCTCAAGGACCCACATTGTTAGTTTAGTGGACCTGGGGTTTGAACCCACATCCTCTAGATTGACAGCCCAACACCCAAACCACTGAGCTCCCAAACGGGGCTCATGGCAGAACCTGCTACTCGCTGAGAGCAGAAACCAAAGAACGTGTGCCTCCAATAACCCCAGAAAAGGTCACTAGATTTGTTGCCAGTCGCTTTTTTAAAAAAAATAAGTCGAGAGTTATCTTTCTGCATAATTTAAACGGGCCAATTTACTCATAAAAGCAGTTTTTTTAAAGACATGCATGGCTTAAAAGATAAATCTGGTGTTAAAGGGGTTGAATCCAAGTGAGGAGAATTGGTCAGATTATACCATGCACATAGAAAACAGCCTTAAATTATGTTTCCAGAATTCAAACCTAATTGTGTTATTTTCAGGTAAGCATTTTAACGAGTTTCTATCAGCTTCCTGTGTAATGAGCCATTTAAAAAAGTTTAAGAAAAAAATTATTTCAAAGTCAACCCGTTAACTACGGTAATAGGCGGTAACATTGCGTGGGGGTCCATCTCGCCGACTCATCTCCACAACGAGAAAAGTCTGACCATGCAAATAAGCGAAATGAGACGCATGGGGGGGGGGGGGGCTTGAAATGACCAGTGGTATTCCTGAAACAGAATATAAAGATAAAGCTCCAAAGCTAAAAGAACAGCTCAGTATTCATGATCCAGTGATCTTAATTCAACCATCTGCCGCGGTAATTAAGCAACTGGTGAAAGTTGCGTGTGCTAGCATGGCAGACAACGCAACCTGACAGTGGATAATGGCTTATCAGTTCCCCTTGCAGGCTTGCAGATAACGGAGAGAACGTGATAGCAGGAGAGTAATAGAGAGGATGAAAAGGGCACTGGGTTGTAAGAGCTGAAGGAAATGAGGGGAGTTGATACAGACACAGTCGCTACTACAAACCACAAACGATCAATACAGATCCATTGAGAACATAAAACTGCAGAATAATAGTCTTTAGTAGAGACTTTTTTGATATATCCTATATTCTCATGGGGCGGCATGGTGGCGTAGTGTCTGAACGTGGGGTTTTAGGTTCGAATCCTGAACTGTGTTCATGTGGGTTTTCTCCAGGTTCTCTGGTTTACTCGCAAAGTCCAAAAACATGGATTTCCCTATATAGTCTGTTTATGTGCCCACAGTAGACTGGCGCCCTGTCCTGGGCCCATCCACTGGATGAGCATGGGGAACCCCCCCCCCCCCCGTGACCCTTATATAGGATTAAGTGGATGATAATGACTAAATGAAATAATTACATTATTCATTCTAATAATAATATTAATGGCACAGAGGTCGGCACAACGCCTCACAGCAAGAAGGTCCGATGTAGATTAAACAAGGTTCTTTGTTTATGACGTTCGCATGTTCTCCTCATGTGTGCAGGTTCATCCTGGATGTCCTGAGGTTTTTTTAATCACATTTTATTACCTGAATTAGTGATAAACGGGTACTTGAAACTTATTTCATATGTAATGGTCTGAGAAATGTTTGACTTGCGACCAGCTAGCAACAGAGTTTTTCGCAATAAGTGCTGGGATAGGCTTGAGTGCTGGGATGGCTGGCAATAGTCAAAAAGTTTATACTATTGTAAACAAATTATAGGCGTTTCTGCCTAGCGTCCGAGACGTTCTCCCCTGGATGGGTATGGGTAACCTCCCCCGCGACCCTCATAAAGGAGTAAGCGGAAGATAATAAATGAAGTTTTATTGCATCCTTTATAATACTATTAACAATTGTTTTCAGCGATCAATAAAGTCTTAGTCCTAAAATCCAGATTAGAAAAATAATCCTCCATAACACTCCAGTGCGCTAGAGAACACTCCAGAACATTTCTGTATAAAAGGCAAGCAGGCTAACTGGCCACTTTCATCTGCCTCTCATGTGTGACGGGTCGTGAAGATCTGTAAACCCACTTGGTGTGTGAATGCCAGCGCACTCCTCACAAGGTTAAATCAGCCGCTGATGATGAATAATTAAAAATGTTTTATGGTCCATGTGCTTGAGTATGGATGAGTTGGAATGTGGATGTGGTGACATCAGAGTTTCGGTAGAAAGTGCATACATCCCTCATGATTTTTCCTTCGAACCCACACACTACAACATTGCACACATCCTTGTCTGACCCTCTTGACGGCTGTTTTTCCCGCTGAGTGTGTGTGTATGTGTGTGTGTGTGTGCGCCCTCCCTCTCCTCCACAGGAAGCTTCTACCTGTCGGCTTGGCTGTGAGTGATTCGAGATGACAGGTTAAGTGGCTTATCTCTCCTCTGGGTCTGCTGATCTGACATGGTCATGATTTTCTAGGTGAGGGAAGCCAGAGAGCGCTGCTCCCCAATGCTAATGCTGGGATTCTAGGACCAAATGACACGCGGAACGCAACACTGCTTCACACTCACGCACCAAAACTCACTTAAAAAAGGGGGGAAAATAAGATTTCCTCCTCCTACACCGTTCTTGGATTCTGACCCACATAGGGACCTTTTGTTTGGTGTAAAGAGATTTAATAACTCTAAAAAATGATAGAGCCTCAGAGACGAACATCAAGGACCAAATAAATCAGTTTGGTTGCAGTAGACTTATTTAATTTATTTTTATTTTTTACAAATGTCACCATACAGTGGTTACTTTGACTTTGTATATACACTAAAGTATATAAGCATTGGGACACTTGGGCCAGAGCGTTCATGTCTTTGTGTACCTTGCTTTTGAGCACTGCCATGCTTGAACAATTAATAGCCTTCTTCAAACTGTTTTAATAAAGTAGTAAGCATGCAGTTGTTAAGCACGCATTAATAAATACATCGACCTGGACCAGTGATAATAAATAAACCACCTAAAAATTAACCTCTATTACACCATTAACACCTCGAAGGAACCGAAGGTTTGACAGCTTCTAATTTGTTTTCTTATTTTTTGATCGAGCCCAGATTGGAGGAATATTGTATAGCTATAAAACTGTGGTAGCCCCCAAACAAAATGCCCCACTGACCAAATATTGCTTACTTAAATTAAGAAATTAATATTTAAATGTAAACATTCATACAGAGTGCAAATTGTTTAGTAATTTTACGCAATTAGTGGGAGGGGACAAGTTGAGATGTGTACTTTCACTTTACACAGTTTCTTTTTGTAATTAATTCATAACCAGTCGTTATCCGGGGCCCCCATGCCAGCACGGGGCCCTGGGCAATTGGTTCGTTTGCATTTCCTGTGTAATGGACCTGGAACCACCATGAATCCACGTAAGAAGCATTGTTGAACCACTTCTCATGATGAAATAGAGTGAGCGGTGTAGAAGATAAGGACAAACCAAAGCAAACGTTTGGATGAAGGCGTTCATCCATCTGCCCCCTCTCTGGGGTTCCGCGAGAGGTTCCTTCAGCCTGACAGCTCTCTTCTGCAGTACAAGATTTAATTGCTGAGGGACTAAAGCTTCTTCAACATCCATCAGCACGCGGCCTGAACGTGTCACCGTTCCTCTGCTTCATCACTTCACAATAACCTTCGGACCGAAACAATACGACTGATGGTCTCGTTCTAACACAGTTTTGACCCCATTAATGATTCAAGCACAATCTAGCATCTTTGACAATCTGAACAACTCAAAACACCGACCCAGTTTGCAATATACTGTTGCTATATACCACATCCATCATGACTGATACAGAAAGGTGAGGGGTAACTCTTACAGGTAGAAACGATTACCTAATATTATTTAATCTACAGACATCCAGAGAAGATAAAGAGAAAACAATGTTGCTCTTCTATAAACAGATACTAATTTGCAATGCCACGAGGTGTGTACAAATTTCTGGTGCATATTATGACACTATTGGATCATCACCATTGCGCCAGGTCCCAACACACCGGCGCACAGCACAGGAATGCAAATAACTGGTACCAAAATAAAGAAAGAAAAGGAAATGACATAAAGCTGATTGCTGTTATCTGAGGAATGTATTTATAGAATTCATCGTCGCTGCAGATCATGAACGCATCTTTTTTCTTATCTTTAGAAAGATGAGTGTGAAGCAGTTTGGAAATCAAATTACAGCACCTTTCTTAAATAACTCTTGTCAAAATACATGGCACATTTAAGTTTTTGAGAATCCGTTCATTTAGCAGAGGCAGCGCGGTTGTGTGGAAATTATAAGGATCACATTGCAGAACGTTGTGAAATGTCAATGGAAAAAAGGCAAGGCCGCAGAAGGGAGGGGGGCTGTCAAGGGGGATGTGAAAAGAGATACAATAATGAGTGTGATCACGATGAATAAGACACGCAAAACAAACACTATAAATTAAAACAGAGATTAAATGACGGAGAAAACAGAACCCGATATAAACAAAGAACAAGGTGGATGGAAAGTTGAAGGAGAAGAAACACTAAAATGTTACATTACTATTAAAGAACACTGGACATTAGGGAACATAGTGGACACAATGTGTTATGAACTGGCCGACTCTGCGGCGAATAAACTGAAGGTAATTACAACACATAAGCGAATGAAACAAGCGATGATTAACCGATTAGTAACTAAAAGACAGACGATGATACAGACCGGACAAAACCAAACCCAAATAGAAGTCTTAACAGTATTCCCAATCCTAAAACAAAAGTTTATAAATAAATGAATAAAAAACACCACACACGCACAAAGAACAAAAAAACATCAGCCGCGTGTGAACCATCCAGCACATTGACGTGCAACGGCACCAAAATGTCCTGCTCTTGAGTTGACAATGGTAACCGCAGGACTCCAAGCACGGTGCATGGTGGCACAAAAGGTTGGGGATGGGGGGGAGAAGGGACTGTTACCAGAATCTCACAGGTAAGGCAGGAAAACACATGACAGAAAAACACAGCTGAAGGTAATCACAAGACATAATGGAATAAACCAATTGGCAACTAAAACACAGACACAGACTGGACAAGACAAAACCCAAATTGAATTCCGGTCAGTGAGGCATATCCTGCACCTCTGACATAATGTCTACTTATTAACAGTCTTTGCAAAAGTCAACATGGAGATCCCATGATAATCTTTATACAGTACACAGATACACAGCACGCTTAGCTTTGATTTATTAAACTGCTAATTTTTTTTCTTAAGTCTTTTTACAAAATGTCACAAAGCCCTGACGTTAATATGTGGCTTTGTGGTTTACTGGTATTATTTTAATATGGTTCTGAACTTTCAAGACCCTCATGCATGCAGGTGTAGTAACAAGTTTGGAAAAGTTCAAAAGCAAAGGAAGCACCGTTTGACCCGGCCTCCTGTGAAGCATGATGGAGAGACAGGAACTGGGTCATGACCAAAAGAAGGTAGCTCAGTGGTTTGGGTGTTGGACTATCAATCAGAAGGTTGGGGGTTCAAACGCAGGTCCACTGACGTTACCAATGTTGGTCCTTGAGCAAGACCCTTAACCCTCATTGCTCCAGGGTGCTGTATCAACCCTGTGTTCTGACCCCAACCAAGTTGGGATACCAAGTCGCTTTGGATAAAAGCGTCTGCTAAATAACTAAATGTAAATGACCAAAAGAAGCCTTGTCTTGCTTCCCATCCACAAGTTAAGAGTGAATGGACTCGACTGCAAACTGATCCTGTTTCATTAATCATACTAATCTAAACCGTGAATTTAAAGGAATTCCCAAGGATTAACAACATTTCTTGAAACATTATTAGCTGGAAAGTAAATAAGCAAAAGAGAAGAGTGCTGTGCCAGTGAAAAGTGAGTGAGAGAGGGATAATGTTCCTATGCTCATTGAGTCGCTAGCCCACGCACCAGACTGCACCAGGCCTCAGCATGGTGCATGTGTCTGTCAGACTGAACCACACACACACACACACACACACAAAATCCTTGAGTGGATAAGACATTTCCGCTGGTCCACGAGCACACCACCGTAATTTCACTTTTTCCATTTGGTTTCCTTTCTGCTGCCTCCTCAGATCACGCCGCCAACGCCGAGCATCTTCACGTCCAACTGTTTCATAATCGACTGCAGGCGTGTGGCGGAGTTGAACCCAAAAACCTCATCGTCATCACAGCCGGACAGAAAGTTATGTCATCTCCCAAACTGCCCTTCTGCTCTGATGACATCATCCCCATAGGCTCTGTGTAATGACAGCGTCTGGCCTCCGACGGGGGAACTCCATCCTCCTGCTTTATGGAGTCGCATCGTAACTCTTTATTCATGTTCTATTAATTCATGCTAATTAAACAGAACAGAGTCCAGGAATCAAGGACAACAGCACCATTTATGCTGAGCCATGACTTTCACGTAGATTCATCATCTCTATAGCACGGCCTAAAAGGCCCCAGTGGAATATCAATAAGGCGCTAATGGCAGGCGTTAAAGCACACTTTAAAAAAAGAAAATGTCCCGGACTATATCAGACACGGGTTGACCCAAAGTGCCCACGCATAAACCTGAACGGTTTTAATGAATGCGCCGACATGTTCTATATCCGTGACCAGGTTTAAAGCGAGCGCTTCAGTAAGGGGAATCTGAAAAACTGGCCTTATCTTCGTCTGCAGGTGGTGATGCTTCTTCTATTAGAATTAAACTAGATTAGATTGTATTTGTGCAAATTCAGGTTGCTAATTAATTCAGAAACACACCAGCATTTGTCAGGCTTTGAGTTTGTCCATTCAGCTAAAAAAACATTAAAAACATCATACTTGGCCTCTACACTGTGTTCCAAATTATTATGCAAATAATATTTTCTTACATTTTCCAAAATGACCTCTATGACTTGCAGTCATTGTAATTTTCCAGGCATCAACTATTAGAGAACGATTGAAAGGTTTTTGAACAAACTGCCAATGATTACAATATATAAAAAAAACACTCAAAATGCAGGTTCCAAATTATTCTGCACAGCAGAGTTTTCAACCTTTTCATTTTTATAAAGAACAAAAAATGGTCTTTTGTGAAATTCTAAGCATTAGCAGGTTATCACAAACTGAAATCAAACAGTTTTGAAGTCCAAACTTTATTCTAGGTGATGTTCCATTTGCACCTAGGACCCCTTGTTCTAAAGGAGCTTCTGAACTCTCTCGCCCATTGAGTTTGTCAGGTTTTGGATGCTTTCTGCTTCAATAGTTTTGCATGAGGACAGAATCTCCTCCCAGAGCTGTTGCTTAGATGTGAACTGCCTCCAGCCGTCATAGACCCTCCTTTTGATGATGCTCCAGAGGTTCTCAATGGGGTCGAGGTCAGGGGAGCATGGGGGCCACACCATAAGTTTGTCCCCTTTGATGCCCATAGCAGCCAGAGATGCAGATGTGT
>JAOUQT010259254.1:0-17132 GCA_025769995.1 Xyliphius kryptos | reverse complement strand
GAGTGAGTGTGTACCCAGCAATGGATTGGCGCCCTGTCCTGGGTGTATCTGCCCAGCGCCCAAGACGTTCTCCCCTGTATGGGCATGGGGAACCCCCCCGCGACCCTCATAAAGGAATAAGCGGAAGATAATGAATGAATGAATGAATACTATATATGTCCACTTAGCCCATCTTTCAGGACTTCAATGATATCAGTCCAACAGAAGTCCAGGTTCCATCCCATAATTAACGTAGCCGTGGACAAAGAGCTTGCGACACCTCAAGATGACTTCTAAAAAAAAATAATAAATAAATCAATTCGGCACACATTGCAGCATGGCTGACTAGAGCAACAAAACTAAAAGGGGGAAATATAGCAGACTTCACTTAGTCGAGAGGGCTTCCTGGAATAGCATAATTTCAGCAACATGCCCTCTACTAATGATGAGCAGGGGGAAGAGGTGAAATGCCAGCATAGACTAATCCCATGTCACCAATTTAACACCACCAGACCTGAGATCTACAGCTTTGTCTACGGGGAATTCATTGAACGCAAAAAGTAAAAAGATGTGTTTGATGTGATGTGATGTCTAGCTCAAGTTTGAGTACAGCTTACCATCCCGCTGATTCACCATTGGAATTGCTCCCAAGCCGACGCAAGTCATAAGAGTAAATAAGAGGAAAATGAAATGAATACATGATGAGTGGCAATATGGAGAACGCACTTGAGAACAAAGCACTTGGAAGAATGGAGGGAAAGGTGAGCGCGTGCGTGGGGAGGTGTTAATTGGATGAGATGTACTCCAGGCGCAAATGTTGGCGCCGCGTGTAATTCCAGAGGTCGAAAGGCTAGTTGTGCAAATCACTCTAATGATTCCTTATGATTGCAGTTCCAAACCCAGACAGCAGGTCAAACAAACTTACAGCGCTGTCGGTCATCTGGAATTCTACACCTCTCGTTTTCATTATCTCGCTCTCTCTCTCTTGCGGGTTCTTTCATTCTCTCGCGCACGCTGGCATTCCGTCTTCCTCTCTGGGTGTGTAATGATGCCGGAGATGATGGGGAGGAAGGAGAGGTGAGCCGGCGAGAGGCGAACAGCAGGTGTTTTGGAGTGCTCTGATGAGGGAGCTGATTATTATGATTACGCCACTGATGGCGAGGATGATGATGACGATGACGAATGTGGGCGCGAGGCAGACGGAAGAGGCAGAAAGAGCCGAATTGAATCCAAATCGCCACCCTTTCTTTCTCGCTGGCGTGGGGCCTGGACTGCCTTTTACTCGCTCACGCAGTCACCCTTTTCCTCTTCCAGCCCTCCTGCTCTGTACGTAGCCCTGACTGGTTATTGAGTAGTGCGGCTGATTCCAGGTTTCCGACGTGGCTCGTTCTTTTCATTCTTCCCTGCCATGAGATTTTAACCCTGATGTGTGTGTGTGTGTGTGTGAAGGTGCACAGCAAAACCTTTTCTGTGACCTTTGGAAGTATCACATCTTCAGGCATGGATCTCTCCTACGTGGCTCGGCCTGTGAATGCTGATGGCCTGGAGTCATCTTGCATACCTGTGCATTTGTGGAGAAGGGAATATAAAGGGCATTAAGCAGTCAAGTTCTTTTGGCCGAGGAACAGCTTTAACGTCCATGCAGGTGCTTCAGAAAATCCTAAGTGGAGAAGCCAGATTTTTAAAAGTGCACTGTTGCTTAATTACATAATGTAACTATTGAAATAGAGCGTCACTGTGGGGTAGTCATTAGCACTTTCTCCTCTTGGAGCTGGGGATCCAAGTTTGAATCTCGGTCTGGGTGCTTATCATATTCTCCTAACAGCCGTGTGGGTTTTCTTTGGGTTCTTTGTTTTAATCCCAAAGTCAAAAACGTGGATTCAAGGTAATTTGGCAGCCCCTTTATAGTGTGTGTGTCCATATGAGTAAGCAATCGGCGCCTTATCCTAGGTGTATATGTCCAGCACCCGAAACGTCCCCCCCCACGACCCTAGTGGAAGATTATGTGGAAGATAATGAGATAATATGCGAACTATTTATATTCAGGTGATTTAATTATTTCATTTCATTATTAAAAATTCCCACAGGGGACCCAATTTAAAATATGGGCCCTTCTCTAATTGGGCACGTCCACACATCCTACAAACTCCAAATTTGCCAGGTATGTCCAGGATTGTTGCTACATTCATTGGAATATCAAAAAAAAAAAAAATTTTTAAAAAATCCCACAGAGGGCCAACCAGGGGACCCAATCCAAAATACGGGTCCTGCTTTAACTGGACATTTCCACGCACATCACATACCTCAAATTTGGCAGAGATGTATAGGATGACCTCTACACTCATAGAGCTATCAAAAAATCCCAAAAATTCCCACAGGGCCACTAGGGGACCCAATCCAAAATGCACGTCTAGCTCTACGTGGCCTGTTTCAGAGTTAGCTCAGCTGATCATACTCCAGCCACAGGGTCGCACAGCAACCGTTGTATACAAAGAAGTCATTACATCGTACCATGCAACTCAGAACACCTTCATTTGACAAGTACATTCTTTCCCACATTTTTTTTTTGTTACCCGTAACCTTCGTAACATCCTGATTTTCACAAACAAGGCTTTCAAAACGTTTCTTATCAACCTCTTCACCGTCGCGAACTTGTCAGACTCATTCCCATCATGTTCTTACAAAAACTAAATGCTTTTTGCTTCCTTATGTTTGATGGTTCCTTCTATACAGCTAGCGAACACAACCGAACATACTCCTATACGTAGGTTCTAATCACCTGACAAGTGATTCACCGTAGTAAAGCACAGGTAGTCGGCTAGTATAGTATATAAATCTATTTACAAGAATAGAGTAAGTATGTCAAATATGATAAACAAAGCAACGGTGTTGGAACAACTAGGGAATCACCCGTATAAGGAACATACACATGCACAATTATGGCTTCTGAAAGTTAGTATATACAGCGTAATACCAACTGTTTGGTTCTTCATATTTATAGTTCTAAGTTAGCATATTGCTACAGTCACTAAACCTCCCTGCATTTGGTTCTGACGCTATTGGATTTATTTTTACTTTGATGCTTATATCAAATAAAATAAAACTCTAAATTATAAATGGCCTATTAATATACTGGCCTTAACCGAAAACCTTGCACTTGCCAGGAATCCCATGCCCAGGGCTGATTCTTGGCTTTCTTTGGCGGAACCCAAACACAAGCTAAATGTCAATAGAATCAGAGATGCCTGTCTTCGTCGAGCGATTCAGCTCTGAAAGCAAGTTTCAACATTATCATTCCGGGAGGTTTGCCATGGCTTCCACAGTCAATATGAGTTCAAATGTCACATCCCCACCGCTGGAATTTCCCATCGTCGACTTATTAAACACTCCAGGAGCCTTTGAATGGTGTTTAAAAACAGTCCGCGGGAAAGGTGATGGCGCCGAGCTGTTTGTCATTTGGACGCAGTGGGGGCAGGTCTGCTTTATCACCCCTGAAAGTAAAGGACACTGTTGCTCACATGTTGGTGAGAACTGAGTAAATGAGAGTTAGTGCTGGAATAAGCTGGAGTCTGTTTGGTGTCTGGTTTTATTAACATCGATCCAATGGTGGAACCCAAAAATAAGGATTAGCAGAACCTCCTTTACTTCTGTTTTAACTTGCACACTGGCATTTGATGCCTGTGTCCCAGGTCCTTGCCTTGTTTTGACATTGAAATGAATTAGAATGGCAATTCCAAGAGCTTGAGAAAGAAACATCACCTGACCTTGGTCCTTTTGACTTAATGAGGACTAGTTGGAAAGACTTCGAAAGCCCTCGTGACATGTACTGTACAGAGAGACCTGCAGACATGCTTGGAAAATACAATGCCTGCATCAGTGTAGCATTTCGACCTTCAGCTTGCATCTCCAGTTATTTTATGTTTTGCTAGAGGTCCGTAGCACAGATCTGTGTTTATCTGTTTTTGCAATACGGCGAATGCATGAGGGTTGAGGTAGTTAGCTGACTAGGGAATCCCAGATGTGCCTGCTGTACGAGGTAATCCTAACAATTTTCCTCTTTATAATTGTACACAATAAACCCTTCCCCCATCTTTCAACCCTTCAGCAGCAGGTGGGATGCCTGATCTACCGAGCTTCGGGCCCATCGTGTGGGACGTTGTGCGTTCTCATGCTATTTTCTACCTCTTTCATGATGCAACGTTGGGAAACGCTTGGCACGAAGAACTGATTCATCCAAACGAGACACAAAAAGCTCACAAAAGCTAACAAAGCGCTCCCGTGTTCCAGCCTGTTCTCCGCTTGGCGTGGCGCGTGGCCAGCTGCAGATTCGGGAATTTGGCACGGGGCGCCAATCCGGAAGCCAGTGCTGTTCTCTGATCAGCGTCGGTAAATACAGCATGACTAAAAGCCCTATGGGGCAGTAAACCAGGGCGGTTTAAATTTGGTATGTTGTGATCAAAGTTTACCTCACAGTTTTGTCGAATCGATAGCCGCTAATTGGCCAGATTCGCCCCTTTTCTAAGATCTGAGTACCTCAGTTCTGGTCTTAGCGGTAAGCTCTTAAAGCCGCTCAGGGAACCCAGTTCTTCTGTTTACTCAAATTCTTTGCTTAGGCTTAAGAGCTGATTTTTGTTTTTTAAATACTTATGCAGAAATTTGGCGAATTGGAGGCTGTTTGTAAAAAATGGGTTGCCAAAGAAGATGTGAGGAGGAGGTGTTTCCATATGGGAGTATTCAGAATATGGTGGAACAAGACTATGAAGGAATATCTGCTTCTCCTCAAGTTCATGCTTATTTCTTAAGTTGCACAGGGGTCTAAATCGCAAACTCAACCCACTTTCGAGATCTGTGTTCTAGTCTAGTAAGACTGGGTAGTGGAATACTGTTATTCCATCAGAGCCTTATTTTCCGATTTGGTTATATTTAATTCCCATGTGCTTGCACTTCCACTTCTTCCCCTTCTACCTCCGAAGGGGATCTGCAGGATCCTCCATGTTCAACCAGAAAGGGGGCTAGCGTCTTACTGCACATTGCAACCAAAGTGACAACATAAATTCCCCCTCCCAGAAAATATGCTCAACAAAATAAGGCACCACCAAGACTGCCAACGCTGACAATTGCAATTGGGTCAGCTAAATACTTGGTGGTACACATGCCCTTTTAAAGATCACATTTGCTGACACTAAGACACAAAACTTTTGGCGCTTGTGCTGACAATTGCGATTGGGTCAGCTAAATACTTGGTGGTACACATACTTGTTGGTACACATGCCCTTTTAAAGATCACATTTGCTGACACTAAGACACAGAACTTTTGGCACTTGGCAACACTTGGCGCTGGGGACAATAATTGACAGCAGATGGAACCGTAGCCGTATGAAGTTGTCCAATCACAGCAGAGTACAGCCATAGGAAAAAAATCTCATTATCTTCGGCTTAATCTTTTACTAGGGTTTCCCTTTCAGGAAAAAATGTTTCAGGCGCTGGGAAGGTACACCCAGGACAGGGGGTCAATTTATTGCTGGGCACACACTTACTCACACAAACACACACTACACAGGGGCATTTAAGAGCAGCCAATTTTTGAATCCATGTTTTTGGACTCTGGGATGAACCCAGAGAAAAATGTACAGGGAAAAAAACATGTAAATTTCACCCAGATCAGGATTTGAACCTGAATCTCCAGCATGCCACCCCAATCAGAATCAAGAGAATTTTAAACTTTTGGGTTTGACATATTGTGGTGTTGCGCTTAGTAACACAACCCCTACCCCTCCAACCTTAAGCCTAGTATGCATTAAAGCAATAAGGTATGAGAGGGTATGCATTATTGTAAATAAACCACAGGAAAGGGGTATTATTGGGCACACACTAGCGGAGTGCCGTTACACCTCTTCTCATGGTTTATTCACAATAATGCCCAACCTTGAGTGCTTTATTGCTTTTATAAAATGGTTACCAACACACTATGATAACAAAATAAGGTTTGATTTATAAATGCGTTGACTAAAAGCAAACTCGCCAATAAACTCACCTTCCGCGACACAACCCAGTCCGTTTTATTTAATGAACCCTGACGCAAGTAAAAGACTTCATCAATCAAATACTGCCATCTAATGGCCAAATTACAGAACGCAGTTTATGAAAAAGTTTGGGAAAACAATATACTGTATTTTATAATAACAAATATAAATGTGAAGTGTGAATGTGGTCAGATGTGTGTTATTGTGAATAATGTCACGACTAGCGGCTCAGCCAATCAGATTTAAGGACCGGAACTACCCATTTTATAAGTAGCCTTGCAATGACACCCTGCACGAGGCATAAACAGTTTAATCATCTTTAGCGCTGACCCCATCGCTGCTTTTTTCTTTCCTGTTTCCAAGTGGGAAGTGCAAACAAAGCAGAACCACGACACCGACCTGACCCGATGTAATTGCGGTAAGATCTCCATCAAAGCTGGGGGATGAAGGCATGTCAGCACTGAGTGCATGTGCATTGGCATGTAGAGTGGCAGTTTCGTCGGTTCCTGCAATTAAATGAGCGACGCTTACCTGCCGTGCCTGGCACTGTGCTTTTCAAATACTCGACGTCGACACCGACTCGCGGTCACAATTTTCACTCACTTCTCACCTACCCTTTGTTTATCCCTACTGCCTCTTTTTCTCTCTCTCGCTCTGTGTTTCCTCGCACAGTCGCTTTTGATTTCATGCTTACCCGCTCCGGGTCACTTGTTTTTAAAGTTCCCTCCTCTTCTCCTCTCGTCTTTTATCTCTCATCTCGTGTTGCATATCAGCCCCTCTTTCGCTCGTACTCTCAACTGGATCAAGTCAAGCGTGTTGAGTTAATTACACTCGGTGTTAATAAGTAGATAAATCTAATTGCCCTCGTTCTCTGCTGCTCCCACATCACCCCACCCCAAAATTACTTTTTTTAATGGATGCTTTTTGTTGTCATCTTTAGATCGTGTGTGTGTGTGTGTGTGTGTGTGTGTGTGTGTGTGTGTGTGTGTGTGTGTGTGTGTGTGTGTGTGTGTGCTCTTTGCAGTGGCGCTAAGATTAGTCCTGATTGCCGGAAGGGTAGATCTGTGATGCTGGTAGTTCAGTAGGATTGGCTTATTAATTGGCGCTCTATGCTGCATTTCCCTTGGGATGAACACAAGACATGTGTGTGTGTGTGTAGTGATAATACACAGCTGCAGCTACTGTGCCTACAGCTAGCAAAACAGCAATAGGGCTATCTAATGGGTCAGAAAGGGGCTTGTGCGGTGGAATACCCCACAGCCTAGCAAGCACATTGGGTTAAGTGGTAGCAGGGTGGATATTTCAAAACATTCATGTGAGAACACATTCTCAAGCAACCTTTCAAGCCAACAGGCTATGGTACACATAAATTGAAATGAGACATGGTCTTGTGGCTCAAATTTTAATAATAATGTTGTCCCCATTCCGTTGCTTAACCCAAGGCATTAATTAAAGGCAGTGGCTCTTAAACAGTGGAACGAGTAGCACAAGGTGGTTCGTCAGATAAAGGTTATGGGTATACAAAACATTATTTTTCCTGATGCATTTTATGAACTGCGTTCTGTATGTTGGCCACTACATGCCAGTGTTTGCTTGTTAGCAAGTTTTATAGACTAATTAGCGACGTTTTTTTGAAACTATTAAGAAATCTAGTGACTTTTTTGGTGTTATTAAATTAACTCAATTTATTTAACAACTACTTTACTTAACAATTTAAGTAAACTTTAGTAACTTAAGTAACTTTAACAAAATTTTAAGGTCACAATTCTGAATCTAGAACACAGAATAGACAACACAGGATATGATTCATGTCATCCACGTGAAAATGATTTGTAAATTTTACCTAGAACAAGTTATATAATAAGGGTCTAGACAAAGTATTATAGTATTCTCAAAGGCAAAAAAAAGGATCAACAGAAGTTAATTGTTTTTTAAAGTTCAGTTGTAGATTTTTACAATATAAATATTTAACACTTTTTTTTCTCTCCCACATTATTCCACATTCTGTAGCCTCAAATAGGCAAATAGACTGCAAGTTAGGCAATGATATCATTAAGCACCTTTAACAACTTTTAGGACAGCCAATAGCTACTTTCCTTACTTAGGAGTTGGCAACAGTGGGAAAGATATTACTCGATCGCGTGGTGCTTGTTGGTGGATCGCAGTGGAACACTCCACATGTCATGTTCTGTGTAGACTTCCATCTGTTTATGATTCAGTTCTTCCCCTGCTGGTGATATGTATTTATTATTTTATTTTTTGATGAAACTGACAGTTAGATTTTATTGGTTAATTTTGTCACATGACTCAATCAGGTCAGTGTTGGATAGTTAGATATTACATACTATAAAAATAGCTTATAGTTCCAGCTTGTTGTAATTTTCTGCTACTGTTACTTTTTTGGAAACTATCGCTTGTAACTTATGTTTGTTTACATTTAATTATTATATGATAAGAGTACATTTTTATATGTTTCATATTAATATTTGTTGAACAGCAGCTAATGTACAGATATTTATTCATTATTTTCTGCTTAATCCTCTACTAGTGGTGCGTGGGTGTTCCCATGTCCATATAGGGGAGAGTGTTTCGGGAGCTGGGTATATACACCCAGGACAGGGCATTAATCTATTGATGACCATAATGTGTGTGGGTAAAAAGGTTTAAACATTAAAGCTGGGGGCAAAAAATTAATCCTGGTAGATCACGATGACCATTTCACAGGAAAAAGTAGATTTCAGGCCAGAAAAGTGTGGGCACCCCTGGTGTAGACCTTAAAATACAATTGTTGGATGTCTGTTGGATGTTTCAGTGGTTTCTTTAGTTGGTCATAAGGTGGCATGCACATATTTTCAGATGAAAAGATGCAGAAGAAGTTGAGGGAGCATTGTTATCTAAATATATAAATCATCAGCTGCACAGTCCTGAACTGTTGAATGTCCAAATTTGGGGTCCTGATCAGTAGGGGACTAACACTTTCATGTATTGCAGTCCACAAACAGACAGACAACAGTCTAATTGTACAAAGTCATTTTTTTACTGGCACTGTAGTTCTAGACTATCTTAGTTAGTTAGTTACATTTAAATTGAAATGTGGTGAACCTTGCAGACACTTTTACCTGAAGTGACTTACATGTATCCCACTTGATGATTGTAGTTAGTTTACAAGAGTATAAAGGTTTAAGGGCCATACTAAAGTGTTCACTTTGGCAGCTTTGTTGGACAGTGGGTTTGAACCTTACCCACCAAGCTACCACTCTTGTCTCTTTTTACTGTTTTCTACTATTCAGGTTTCCCCGCATCCACCACAGAGTACCGTGAAGTCGACCATGGCTGTGTCTTTACCTAATTATTAAGGATTCTGCAAAAGTCGATAGAGCAGATATGCATCCATTGGTCTATTGATGTTAAAGACAGTGTCACCATGGATACAAACCCAATTGATCCACCACTGGCACTTAAGTCACTATGTAGGACTAAGTAAATGGAAGGACCAAATGCTTTTAAGTTATTTAATTCAAAGCCACAAGCACTAGAACAGAAAGCTTTTACTTCCTGGAGGCGCACACGACCACCGCAGACCTGTAGATAAAGTCAATCTACACTCCAGCAAAGATTCACTGTTTGACAAAAAGCATGTGTTTGGTACACCACTTCAATATGGATTGTACGGGTAAAATCACACTCCATCTGCTATTCACCCTGATGTAATTCATTCCAAAGAAGTTCAGTGGGATTGAGGTCAGAGCTCAAGTAACGAGTTTCTTAATTAACGGTCTGTTATTGTGAAATAGGAAAAAAGGAGAATTATACTTACTGCTGCCACACTATTTACCTTCTGGAGTCTAAACACGCTGGTGTGATTGAATTAAGAGCGACATGTCGAAATGTCATCAGTTTCTGTCTAAAATGCTGGCTTTTAATGATTCGGGATAATTTGATGTAGATAGAAGTAACAGCAAAGTTGTAACTATATACATAACTCATCAAATTAAGACACGCCCCCTTCTTGCTCCATTGTCTATTTCCTTCACTTGCCATATGCAAGTGGCTTTGTAGTTTTAAAATTAAAGACTGTAGTCCATCTTTGTTTGTTAGTCCCCTGTTGGTTTTTTGTTGTCTGTTGGTCAGTAGCATCACAGAACAGGTATAATTTGGGTGGTGTATTGTTTGTTGTCAGTTGTGCAGTGACACTGTTGCGGTAAGGGGGGTTAGCCACAGTACAGCTGTAGTTTCAACACCTCAGTGACCTTAATAATGCACTGACCAAATAGTAACTGCTCTGTGGTGGTACTATTAGGGGTCTGACTATTACAGAACAGAGTAAAGAGGACTTACACAGCACGTACTGTAGTTCAAAAACAGATGGACTACAGTCTGTAACGTGCCTTTGTTTAAGGTCATGCATGGCATATAGGATGTTGCTTTTTTGCCTTGTGTAAATGGGTTCAGGTAAAACTCCCACTCACCATCAGACTGCCACATTACAGAAATTGTAAAGACGTCCATCATATGGCACACAATGAGATGCAGATGAAGTCAAATAGATTTTTTTTAGGTGAGAAATAGTTGGTATTTTTATATAAGTAAAATAACATCAAACTGCTTTTTTTGTTATATAAACTAAATGTGATCTCACTTTGACACACACACACACACACACACACACACACAGTGATGCAGGCAGGGAAGTGAGTAAATCAATTCCACCATGCTAAACATACAAATGGATTTGATTCAGCTTTGGATATCTCTATATCCATCTATTCATTCTTTTTATAGTGTTATATATATTTTATTATTAACCCAATGTCTTACAATATATTAATTAGTCATGTTATTGGTTTGCATCTTTTGCAAGCTCTTCCAGTGGTGACTCCAGACCAGGTTTTGTGTAAAAAACAATTCAGCACCAGAACAGTTACCAGAAACATTGCCAGCTCCGGTTTGGATTGGTGGATAAAGCTATACGAGTCTTCAAATTTCACATCCCAAATGAAAATACATCCGTTCACACTAAGCTTTAATAAATGACTTATTTAGGTCATTCGAAAATCTGACAGCGTCTGTTGCCACTTCCCAACGTTTGAACATGTTGTATTCATGTTTTCATTTCAGTCCTCAAGTCCTTAGCATATGTTGTTGGTTTTGCATTAGTTTTGCCTTTTGATGGGTTTTTCCTTTAGGGTTGTTTTTTTTTTCTTGTGGAAAGAAACGCTCATAAATAACACCACTCATAAAATATGACTTCGTTCCAAATATCAGAAGCTGATCGTTGGACGTGGAGGCCTGGATTTCACAGCTTCGCATTAGATCTTGTGCTTATCGTGTGATACTGACAATTACAGTACAACAGATAAAATTATAGACTCTGTTGCACACTCAAGATGGTGTGAAAACATTCATCAGAGGTGCGAGAAAAGGCGCAAAGACATTTTGGAGTGCGGGGATGGTACTCATTTGAAAAGTAGCACTGATTGGGACACTCCACTAGGGCTATTGTACCTCTACTAAGAGCTTAAGGCCTTGTACCTACCACTGTGTAAGTGCACAATTACGGAGGGTGGATTTTTTTATCCTAGCTGCATTTTTAGACTATAAAAAAATTCAAGCACTGTGTTTGAGTAGAGACAATGACCATTGGTCTGGCTGTGTGCTTCCTGAACATAATTGGTCATCTTTAAAGAGTTGAGGGTGGGTTAGGGATTCACCCTTTAGTGGCCGGTTGAAATTGATGACATTGGAGGTAAACTACAATGTAATGTAAACATTACACAAGTTTTAGATCTCTTTCATCAAACAGGATGTTGTCATCCGGTGTTCCAGTGCTGCCGTAATGTGCTCCAGCAAATTGAGGCTGCACACGATTAACACAAATGTCTTTAGCAAGTGTGTGGATGTACAATGTTTTATATTAAATAAAAAATGGTATCTAACCCAGAAACTGCTGTATGGTTTGCCTCTTGCGCCCATGTGGTACTCAATATAATTTCACTTGTTTACTGCAAAACAATTGGAACAAGCAGTTGACCAATTAGAACTGTAACTGTCCTATAGCAGCTTTCTTATATAACATTCAAAGACATGACAAGCTTGGTTAACTCCATCATGGCGGTAACTCCATTCTGCAATCTGGCAAACTTTTAATGAGGGCAGGGAGTTACATTGACCAGATTATAGTGTGGTAGAACTTGCAGTGT
Organism: Xyliphius kryptos; assembly: GCA_025769995.1. Lineage (NCBI taxonomy): Eukaryota > Metazoa > Chordata > Actinopteri > Siluriformes > Aspredinidae > Xyliphius > Xyliphius kryptos. The sequence continues at coordinate 4,930 of JAOUQT010259254.1, read as the reverse complement.
AGTTCTTTAGGGAAAAAGTATCACTCTGTATGAGGTGCGATTGTACAGAAGACCTGTGATGGGCTCAGCAGGATGGGCTGATGGTAAGGTCGATGGAGCAGATACAAACGCCACATCCTGCTTGGCTCTCTTGTATCGGCTCGATATTTCCTTATCCAGGAGCTTCCGATCCCGCTCACACACGTCCAGCCCACCTTCTTATCAGACATGATCATTACAGCTACACCTCACCTACTGATAATGCTGTCCCTTTGTGGAGAAGCAGCCGTCCTGAAAGTCAAATCTGCCTCTACACCGTCCGCAAAATCAAATAACCCACCGCTTTCTGTCCTGTGCAACCAGAGCATGCAAGGCAATCGTGTACAAGAAGCCCAAATATCTATGGGGGTCCGGACATGTTTGTGAGCATTCGGAGAAGCTTAGTACTCAGCAGCCTTTTGATCGGTGTTCAAGCTGAAAATTTTCCCTCCCACTGGCTAAAGAGAAAGATGATGGATTTTACCAGAGAATGAACGCAGGGGGGCAGGACCACGATGATTTGTCTCCACTCCACTCAAAAAAAGATGTGATTGGTGGAGGGCATTTGTTTGTAACTCGATTGGTAGCCTGACCTTTTAAAAAAAACAGCATTTAAAACCATGCCTTTAATGGTTATTAGGGAGCTTCGTGCCGTACAGTTTCCAGCCAAGGTTAGGAGAAAAAGATGTGGCCAATGTTCTAAACAATAAAGCCTGGAGAAATAATTAATCAGACACATAAATGGGAGTTTCCCCATAAATATAGTACAGTCAAAATTTTGGGCACACTCCATATATTGTCCATGTTATCCTTTCTACTCACTGTAAAGATGACATTTGTAGTCCTTTAATGCCAGACTTTGGTCCATCTGTTTGTGGGTTACAGTACATACTTTCTTAGTACCCTTTACGCTGTTATTATTAGGTTGGTGCATTATTCCCATCCCAAAAATGTCATTGAGGTGTTTTAAATGAAACTACAGCAGCACTGCTGTACTAAAACCCCCTCACCACATCCGTGTCACTGCAGAACTGACAATAACCAATACACTACCCAAATTATACCTGTTTTGTGATGCTCTTGACCAATAGAGAACCAATAGGGGACTAACAAAAACAATGAAAACGGATTCCTACAAATTCCATCCATATGGTAAGTGGAGAACATGGAGCAAGAAGATAGCATAACAGAAGGTGTGTCCAAACCTAGCAGTGTATGTAATTTCAGACTGATGTTCACAGTTTTCATAAAGACATGCATCGGCTTGTATTTGGGGCAGAATTTTTTTCGTTCCTCAGTAATAAAGACATGATCCTGACAGAGAATACATGGATACACCCACTTGTTCCAAAGTTGTTCCCACTAATTGGGCATTTTTCCCAGTTCTTGTTTTACACCTTATTATATTTCAGTCGAACTAGAGACCGTATCCTATTGTTCTGCATTAAAAAGACATGCGAGTATGTAGCTGACTATAAACCACTGATGAAGAAGCATAAACACGCGGTCTGAGAATCTATTTGTACGAACATTTACTCCAACCACTTTACACTGCAAATGAAATTGCACCATGATTATTTAAAAATTGGATTCGGTTCTCGTGAATCTCGAAGCAGCAAGCAATCCTTAAAACCGGTTTTGTAGAGGAGCTGTTTGGCAGCGGAAACTGTTGCCCCATTTGTGTGAGCCCTCGTGCATCATGTTGCCCAGAGTAATCAGGTCAGATTAGACAGGTAAAGTGGTTGTGAGAAAGTCATCTTGATTCCTCCCATTTATCTTTAAAAATGGAGTCGTATCCAGTTGCCATGCAGCAGCAGCAGCAATGCAGTCACTCAGAAGTAGAATGTCTTCAACAATCACATGCTTCCTTTATCAATGTTTACTATTTACATTTACCCATTCCAGGGGCTGAGATCTGCAGAAGTACAGGGATAGGGTTAGGCAGTCCTCATTCCTCCTTCCCAAATACATTCACTTCTTAAGTATTAGGCTTTGCGAACCGTTCATGCAGCCTGTTGCAGTTGCTTCTGATTCATTTACTACATTCATAGAGATTCCCCAATCAGGCCTCCCACTCTTCACATATTGGCCACCTGTTCATCACATGAGACATTTTTTGTGATGAAGACACGTTTCCCCCCCCCCCAAAGGAACTATTCACTGCACAAGGTTCTGAAGTTTGGTTTGTATTTAAGCCACCAGTAGGAACACTAAGGTGACAAATGCAAGCTGACAGATTGTATACGGACACCAGAAGTTGCTTTTTCCTCAGCGTTGCACTTTAATTTAAACTTTGGCCTCCATTGTGTGTTGCATTTTTAGTGCATTGGTTCTGACCAGCTCCACATGATTTTTAACATCAGTGTACCTGAAACAAAATAATTTTGATTGATGAGATTGATTTTAGTTTTTTCGTCAGTATAAGAAAAGATAAGATAGGACTTTATTATTCCTACAATGATGAAATTCTCAGAAGCAAAGGAATTATAAATGGGTTAGAAGGGTTAAAGATATATTTTTTCATCTAGATATAAATAGCAATCAGCACATACAAAATAAAAAAATGCAATTAGGTACATGACAGTACAGAATAAAGACAATAGAAAAAACACCATAAAAGACAGTCTATTGTACAGCAACAGTATTGCACTTGTAATGATTGAATATATTTATAGTTATTGTAAAGACAAAATATCACACAGCAACAAAGTATTGCACAAATGGTAATTGAATAGTTATTGCACGATTGTTATTTGTTAATTTACGCATTACTTAGAGCAGAGTTGGTTGTCTACAGTCTATTGTTCAGCCGGTCACTAAAAGCACTGCTGAGTGCCACTACAGTCTTATACATGGAGTGGGATTCATTGTCCATAAAAGTTGCTAGCTTGTTTAGCATCTCCCACCACCTGCACGGGGTCGAAGGGTTCCCGCAGGACAGAGCTGGTGTGTTCATACTGTATTGTAAAAACGAAGAAACACCCATGAAGGGTAACTAGTCTAATGCAGGGTATACACAACCATATTTATACCTAGGGGCAATTTAGTATCTTCAGTTCCCTTGACTTGCATAACTTTGGACCTGTGGGTGGAAAACCGAGCTCTTTGATGATATCCACGGAAGAGGGAAGAGAGAACACGGCCAACTGGGGAATCAGAAAACTTCTTGTTACCCTCATTGCGGAATCATAATGCACCGTGTAATACACAGAACCTGTGAAATCTTAGTTGTGCAAACAATCAGGAACTAACAAAAAAGGATTATATTAAGAAAAGCCAGGAGCCTTAACGTAGCCATCTTTAACAAGCTGTCAACCTTGCACTGCGCAGCTTGATTTAGAGCCTTTCTAATCTTCAATAAAAAATGGTGGAAGAGGTAGCAAAAGATCACAAATGTGCAAGAGGCATTTACTAATTCTCCATTATCCAGTGGGTGTATTTTGGGTATAACGTGCAATTAATCAATCACTATGTTACTTGCCTTTCACATTAAAAGCCAGATGGCGCTCTGACTTTGTTGGATTGCTATTTCTAAAGCGCAGCTACTTGGAATGGAGAACACATTATGTAGACTATGTATATACAGTCTTTGTGCAAATGCAGGGATCTTTGATAGCGTTCAGTGGTGTTGGACACACACTTGTGTTGGTTCACTGCCAAGAAGGTATTGAAAGTCTATCTATTGACTTCTGTCATGGTTGATTTCAGTCATTGGTGCCCCTGTGATGGCAATATGCCAGAAATGTACCTGAACACACCTTATTTTGAGATGACCTGCCCATCATTGTAGCTATATTCACGAGCAGCATTGCTATTTAAACAACGCCGGCAGAAGGCGTAAAAATGGACTGTTGGCGGAGTATGAAAGCAATGCGCCTTGCGCGGGGTGTAAGAGAGCTCTAAGTGTGTCTAATTCTTAGTGATGATAGTCCTCTAAGGTCACGGTAGCATCCTGGCAGGGTCCTACATAAGGGACGGGTTTGCAAAAGTAGGCTTTTACTCGTAGTGTGAAGCTTATATAGGTATAATGCATGGTTGTCCATATACTGTACATATATATGGACTTGCACTGCATTTTATTTCATGCCCCCAACCATCTTTGATTAATGATGTTCTCATTTAAAATTTCATATTTTTTCTTTCAGCCTTATTAAAAATCCTTGGACAGGCTGCTGATACTTGCACAGAGAGCCCATAGCAAAGAGAGAGCATGCGAGGGAGTGTGATAGAGAGAGAAACCCGGTGCTTGGGTAAAATGTCCCTTGTCCATATGTCAAGTGCCAAATTCCGTCGAAATGTCTATCGAATGTTATGCTGCGATGGCCATTTTTTTCATTTCATTAAAACATGATGTAATTCCGTAGCACGGGCAGAACTGCTGGCTTAAAGAATCAGTGCAGAACGCAGAGCAGGCATCTAAGCTAAGGTTATAAATTTTTATTTTTTTTAAAAACCCCAGGAAAACCAAACAGAAGATGCACTTATGTCTTCCCACGGGAGATGGGGCTGGTGGGCAGAGCTTGCTGTAGTACTCGGGAAGAGCAACGGTCTCGGCGGCCAATCGATTAAGGCCGCCAGCCTTGCCATGACAGACAGATGGCTAATTGAGGAGCTGCGTGACTGTAGGACAAATCGACTCAATCAAATTTGCCGGGAGAAGAATGGTTCGCTCGCGTGGGGCGGAATGAGCTCGGAAACAAATACAGTAATTCATTGGGGATCAGAGGTTGGAGTTCTCGCAGATAGAAGGATGTGGGTGAGTGGGGATGATTGAATTAGATGCAGGCGGCATTAAAAGCTTACATTTGCTTGGGTTCAGCTTCCACACATCCTCAGTCTATAAGCAAACTCGATTCCTTTCTGTTTGCATGTATGTTAGTGTGTGTGTGTGTGGGGGGGGGGGGGGGGGGGG